>JAPZDZ010000001.1:22027900-22043984 GCA_029783805.1 Acanthurus tennentii | reverse complement strand
TCTTAATTACTATGAAAGAGATGGGAAATTTCAGTCTAGACATTAAAAATGAAAGTCATCACCAAACTCCCTTTCTTTGTCTGAGAGATGCTTAACAGCTTTCTCAACACCTCTGATGAAACAGCTCAATTATTTAATTTGTGGTCTCAGAGTGAAGCATCAAGGTTTGACTAAGCTGTTTAGTCTGTAAACTGTTGAATTTCTTTAAAAAATACATCATGACTTCAATTATGTCACAAAACTACTGAAGAGATTGCAATTGCTGAGCTGTGATGCATCACAGAAACAAAGACACTGTGCTTAAATTTATGAGTTCTTCCAAACAATAATCAGTAATGCATGCATGGCCATAAATGTTCAGAAAATGTTCAGTTTATTAAATTGAAAATCACACCCACAAGCAAAAATTTGACTCATAGTGACACTTTTTTCTTAGTGAACAAACCAATTATTGGACAAATGTTCATGCCTCCACATATATCTTAATTTCTGCTAAGCACTATTAAAGAAATAATGGCTAAGACATGCAGGAATGGGAATAAAAGTGGTTTAAGACCTGTTTAGCTGCTTATGATTGAGAAATAAGGCCCATTTTGCCACATGTACTCAAGTCTGGTGATGGTCAGCTGAACAAGAGATCCATTTTAAAAAATAAGTTGGGTTGAGAAACAAAAAAATGTAATTGAAAGGCT
This sequence comes from Acanthurus tennentii, assembly GCA_029783805.1. Taxonomy (NCBI): domain Eukaryota; kingdom Metazoa; phylum Chordata; class Actinopteri; order Acanthuriformes; family Acanthuridae; genus Acanthurus; species Acanthurus tennentii. The sequence continues at coordinate 22,043,292 of JAPZDZ010000001.1, read as the reverse complement.
TCAAAGAGTCATGAGGATGGCCACGTTTTTTCTTGCTGTGAGAAAAAAATACTGCAAACTTACTCTCCATGTAAACAGTACTGGCAGGAGAATATAGAAATCACTTTTCAGCGTCAAGCGTAAGTACTTAATACCACTAAGTACTAAGTTAAGAAGACCTTACTCTGCATTATAAAGAGCTCTTGGTTGACCCCTGAATCAAAACTGTAATCCTTAATCTGGCTAAATCATTAATTGCTGGACAGACACTTTGTGGTGATGTTCGTCTCTCTATCTATTCAGGGTGCAAGGGTGACATGGATTGCACCATGCCTCTCTGATCTCTATGCATGAGTGGCATGCCTGGCTGGCCGCTTAACAGTCCACAAAACACATGGCTGGATGACAACACAGTGACAGCTGACTGCCTTAAAAAAAGCTCCATGGGAAGGATATCATGCTGGACCACCAAAGAGATAAAGTACAAGAGTAAAAACACATAAGGAAAGGGACAAATTATAAGATGAAAAAATTGGACTGAAATAGATAAACACCATTATTTCATTTTCATTTTGAGAAATTGTCTTGAAATTAAGATACAGAAGCTTTGGGACCATTTAGTAGTGATTCTTTTTCAGCTGTCAAACCAGGAGAAATTTACTCTATCATTATTAGAGATATATCCAGCTCAGTGTGGTTCATTGAGACTCAGAAAATGACGGGAAAGCATCAGTTTTTGATTTAGCATTTAGGCTGCTTGATTTTTCCTGCTTTTCCCCAATTCTCTCAACAAAGAAACCAAAACAATGAATGACCCAATTCAAAAAAAGGTAATGCCCTTTTTCTAAAAGTCAGGCTCAGTAGAGGTGGGAGTGGCTACAGGGGCCATGGACAGAGTCAAGCAGGTGCTCTCCAAGCAGTAAGACCCCAAAAATATTCACTCAAAAAAACACAAGCAGAGTGCTGGGGACAGAGAAGGAAAGGAAGGATGCTAAAGTCCATGTACAAGAAGACAGTGCTTTTCATATAATATTTTATGACAGTGTGTATGTGTGTGTGTGCATGTGTGACTAATATGTCTAACATACCATTACAGTACATCTTAATTCCACCCATTACCTCACAATTAGAAATATGTGAACAGGGATTCTTATTCACAACTTACGATTTCCCCTGTATGTTAAAAAAATAATCACTGTTGTCGACAGTAAACTATTATTACTCAACCAGTCCTGACCACAGGTTGTGTGTGACAGCTGCACTTGTGACAGTGGCCTCATGTACTATCACAGAGGCACTGTGAGGGGGGGTTGTTGAAATGTCAAAGCTTCTGTATCTTCAACTGTGCACGTTACTGTATCCTCAGCAGCCCATTTGAGATATATAACTCTCAGACATGTATTAGCTGAGAGAGGAGTTGGACAAGCTTGGTGATATACCTCTAAAGACAGCAAAGCCTATCTGATTGCTGCTCGGATGTTGAACTATGCTACAGGAGCTCCTGAAGTGATCCCTGGAAGGCAAACAAGTCCCACTGGCTAATATGACACCACACAGAGGGAGAGGAACTTTCACAGGGGCTTATCCAATTAGATATATTTGTTTTGTATAAATAGCTCAGACACAATGAGTATCATTACTTTTAATTCTGGTACCAATCAACGTTATTTGTTATTTGTTGAGAGTACTAAGTTCATCTAGTAAATGCTTTATTTTGGCACAGATGCACAAAAAGTTGTGAAATAATTGGGAAACAAAGAGTCAAAGTAGTCCTCTTTAGCCTTTTTCACATGTTATCTTTCAGGGTGATAATTAGGTTAGTATTATCAGCGTGTTTTTCCTAAATACCTTCCCTCAGAAGATGTACTATGACACTCAACTTCCTGCATGCTCCTTGGAGGGTGTTAGAAATTGGAGCGGACGTCTTGGTGTGAGGAGGGAGTGCCCTCCTGACGTCCATACCCCATGTATAGTCACAGAAGTGGTCAAATGTCTTGGACGAGCGAATCACTGAAGAGATCCAGAAAAAAGACGGGTCCCGCGTTGGCAAACAGCTGCAGTTGTTTCCAAAAAAGTATTGGGTATCCAGTAACTGCCGGGGCAAACTACATATTTGACTCACTACAACCCAGGCGAGCTCGCACTCCAGCTTGGTGTTCAGTGTGGTTCAGACGCTCCGATCCTTTCATTCAGTTTCTTTTGGTTTTTTGGTTTGTGTGGACACCCCCGACACTAAGCAGCCATGGATGCCATCAAGAAGAAGATGCAGATGCTTAAGCTCGACAAGGAGAATGCCTTGGACAGAGCTGAGCAGGCCGAGTCAGACAAGAAGGCAGCTGAGGACAGAAGCAAACAGGTCGGCATCCAGTGTGAACAACGCTCTGGTGCTTTGGCGCAGCAGTGCCAATGGCGCAGCGCGCCTGACGCTGCATAGTTTCTGCATGTCCAGTGTCCTGTGACTGAGAGTTCATACGTTTCTTTAAAGCATTAAACTAATTATTAAAAATGTACTTAACTTTTTGCGTTGTTTTAATTCATATGTTGGGCTGCAGTAAGTTAAGTACATTTACTGCCGATTTGGCTGTAAAATAGTGTATTACTAGGTGCAAACATAATTTCTTTTCACACCTTAGAGATTATTTACAGACTCTGTGAGGTGTTGCATGCTTGGTGTGGGTCTGTGAGTAATGGTATCTGTCCTCTACATGTTAGTAAATCCCCTCTTGATTCCCTGTCTCCAAGCTTGAGGATGACCTGGTAGCACTGCAGAAGAAGCTGAAGGCGACTGAGGATGAGTTGGACAAGTACTCCGAGGCCCTGAAGGATGCCCAGGAGAAACTGGAGCTTGCTGAGAAGAAGGCCACAGATGTGAGTATATGGGCTGACAGCACCTCTAACTGAGCGGAGGAAACCCCAGTGGGGCACCCATTGCCTAGTGATACGACCTTGAACCACCCCTTTGGGTCCCCTCGGGAAACAAAATTTCACCAACCCCCATGACAATTTACTCCAAAAAATATCATGCAGTAATCAATTATAAGAGGCCAGTGGGCCGTAAAGGATGAAACACGCATAGTTAAATTTAGCCCTTGTGCTGTATATGGTAAGGTCACGGCTCACTGGCTAACTAGTGCATTCCACAGCCATTTGGACAAATCGGACGGCCAGTGTAGGGTTTCAGTCGGGTATTTTACAAAAATATATTGGTCCGTAAAATCCTTGACAGATTTGTGGTTGTACAGGTTTCAGTTGGCAGTTTTGTCTGACAATGATTGAATTACCAGTTTATTGACTGGGTTTAATGTTACACCAATTAGGCATAATTGAACAGGCCTACAATAAGCAGAACGATGTCATCATTAACAACACAACACAAGCAACAATATCGTTAAAATCATATGAGATGACACAAGACATATTGCCATTTTGCTCTCTCAGATGGGCTCCTTCGACTGATTTATTGATTGACTGATAGATTGAATAATTTACTGATTGGTTGATAAGTTGAATGATTTATTGATTGACAGGGAAACTAAAAAAGTAGGTTACAAAAACAAATGAAAAGTAGTAAATATAAGTGGTAAAAACTAGTACTAACAAACAACTTAAGCATTAACCATTGCAATAGAATATAAAACATAAAAAATAAATGAATAAAAGTACAAAAATGCATTGTTAAATTTAATGAAATCACAACTAAAAATCAGCACCCGAATAATAAATAACGAAAGGAAAAATTTAAAAAGTGAAATAAAAAAGATGGTAACGTGTCTGCTGCAGAAGTGTGAGCATCATGAAACAAAGTTATTGCACTTGTAAATGCAAAAAACAAGTGTGTTACGTCTAATCAATACACAAACAGTTGGGTATTAGGTAAATAGCGATGAAATGTGATTTATAGGAAAAGTAATGATAGCAAATTCATAATAAATTAAGCTATTAATGATCTGTAGGCTTCACAATGAGCTTAGTTGCTGATAGCTCATGTCTAAAGCAGTGTCCAATACTTTAGCCGTGATTTTGATAGGGTTAGCTCACTATCCCGGTAGGGGATGCACTCAAAATATCTAATGGATTAGATAATTGTTTAACTGACAAAAAAGTATCAAAAAATACATAAAATTACTGTGAAAAAACAATGAAAAATGGCACAATGCATGTATTCATATTAATTTGATGCATTTTATCATTTGCGAGTAAAATCAGGTACTTCCGGGGTTGATGGCACATCCCAATCCTCATCAGCGGTTGATTAAGGGCGGTGGGGGCAGGGATCAAACGCGCCGCATCTCCAAGTGTGTGTGTGCGTGTGTCTGCGTTGAGGGAACCCGCACAGAGCGCAAACTAGCTTAGCGGAGACAAAAAAAATAGCAAAAATGGCCGGTGGGAGCTCTCTGGAAGCTGTGAAAAAGAAAATCAAGTCGTTGCAGGAGCAAGCCGATGCGGCGGAGGACCGGGCAGCGTTACTTCAGCGGGAACTGAACCAGGAGCGGAATGCGAGGGAAGCAGTAAGCCGCTGCTAATTATTTAAGACAATTAGTCTTCAGACTGTCGACGGCATTAGGCGTAAATCTGGTCAAAAAGCATGGGTGCTAGGCCCAGACAGCGACGCTTTATCCTCAAATACAGCCAGGTACCAGCTAGACATGTTAGATATTAGCCTGGTGTGAAGGATGTGAGTAAACGGTGGGAAGATGAAAGGACACCACCCGGCGCGTGCAGAATAAACAAACAGCCCAGTAACAAGAGGGCTAACGATGCAGCAGCACCACAGGTCCTCTGAGATAAAACCCTCTCCTGTGTTAACCTCCTGGCATGCCACTAGCTATTTGCAGTGCGGGAAGCTGCTTCTCCACCCATCCAAAATACTGAACTGTAGCCATGATGTGAGGCTAATTTGTTTACGAGACAAAATGACTGAGATACTGAGAGACAAGTCATTACAGCTTTGACTGGGAAGGGGATGGGAAGAGAGGGTTAGATTGGTTCTCTATTTACTTAAAGTGTAGAGCTAACTGGTTTAAAATGTGTGAGAAAAGATGAGAAATGCCATCTATGCTTCAGTCAGAGTAGAAAATGTGCATCCCTCCCTGGGCGTGTTCCCGGCCCAGCCCAGACTGAGAGAGCATGGGAGGGGTGGGATGTTGTAAGCCTGCAGAGCTTAACTGAAGTGTGGTCCATGTTTTTAGGCCATTGGAATAAACTTGATATGACTCTGTCTGACTGCGATGTTGTGCTCTCCTAGGCTGAGGGTGATGTAGCTTCCCTGAACAGACGTATCCAGCTGGTTGAGGAGGAGCTGGATCGTGCTCAGGAGCGTCTGGCCACGGCCCTGACCAAGCTGGAGGAGGCTGAGAAGGCTGCTGATGAGAGTGAGAGGTGGGTGCTTTGCACCTTGAAAACAGACCTCAACACAGTTCGTTTAAAAACTCCACTGTTAAGCCTAGGTGTAGGAAGAATAACAGTTGCACTCTCCTGATTCACATAGAGCTCAGATTTTGTAAGGTTTTTTAGCTCTCTATCACCATATTATTTTGTGTATGGAAAAGGATGGTGTTGCAGTATTAAGACTGCAGTATTGAGACTGCAGTATTGAGCACAGTACTAAGCAAAAACAAAAACAAAACAGACAGAGGATAATCAAGTCTTGAATCACTCAAACTTTTTTGAATTCATTGATAATGTGGCACCTAATGCTTTCAGAAAAAAAATAAAACAAGATTTATTCCTCCAGCACTGAAATGTTTAATTCTGTTAAACTTAAGAATATTGAAAATCAAAGATGCACATGATACCTGCTGTTGAGAGCACTGGTTTGGCTCAGTGCTGCCAGTGGTGGCAGGAAGTGATACTGCAGCAGTGTTCAAAAGTATGTACGAAATAAATACAAAGAGAAAGAAATTGAGTTTTTTAAGACGTGGTTTTGCACACCAATGTCATTACTATAGGAACTTAAATTATGTGTCAGTATGGCAGTTGCAGTTATTGACAGCATAGAGGCAGTCACAACAGTCACAATAAGTGTCAATCATGCTCTGCCTGGTATTTGTTCATATATTACCACTCATTAGATTTGGATTTCCTGGCATCTCACCAGTCAAACTACTGATCTTTAACCAGGTGTAAGAGGAAGTTATCAAAAAAAACCCCACTGACCTACTATTGTGCCCATGGTGCTCATGAGTTAACCGCCATACTATTTTCTTTCCTTCAGAGGCATGAAGGTCATTGAGAACAGGGCGATGAAGGACGAGGAGAAGATGGAGCTGCAGGAGATCCAGCTGAAGGAGGCTAAACACATTGCAGAGGAAGCTGATCGCAAATATGAGGAGGCGAGTCTCTCAGCTGTTCACATCACTCTGAACTTCGAGCTTTGCATTTTCTACATTCTTTTACTTTAGTGTAACAGCCAACATCAGTGGCGACTTCCTGGCAACGATAATTGCTGTCAAGTCATGAATAGTTGTTAGAATTACAGTAGAAAGATTATGAAATTTAATATAGTCTGTTTTTAATGTACCAAGCCAGTATGAGGCTAAATTCTGTACGTCGTGACTTCAGGTGGCCCGTAAGCTGGTGATCATTGAGAGTGACTTGGAACGTACAGAGGAGCGCGCTGAGCTGTCTGAAAGGTAACAGCTTCCTCCCCTTTTCCACCTATCTGTTCCTGTCATCTGTCACAACTTTGAAAATTTCAGTCAAATCCTGTTGTAATTTTTTTTTTTTCATTTGTCTATGGCATCTTTCTGCTTGTTCAACCAAACCCGTAAATCAATAGCAAATGCTCTGAGCTTGAGGAGGAGCTGAAAACCGTGCAGAACAACCTGAAGTCTCTGGAGGCCCAGGCTGAGAAGGTACGGATGGCTGACCAAGAACACTAATAGCAAACAATCAGCATCATAAACCTTAATAATCTGTTTGAAATTGTTTTGTAAATTATATTGTCTTGCATATTTGTGTAACTTTGACCTTTTTGTGTGCAACCACAGTACTCACAGAAGGAGGACAAGTACGAGGAGGAGATCAAGGTCCTCACAGACAAGCTGAAGGAGGTGAGCAAACCTAATTGAGTATATATTACCTAGTGAGTCAACAAACATATTACTGCTAGTTATTTTTTGTTCCTCTTTGCTGCTGTTGTGGTTTCCGTTGCTGACTCGTTAGTTATTTGAATTAAATATGCTGACGATGTATAATATTTCTTTACTACAGCACTTTACACTTAACACCACCTAAGGGCTTTAAATGGCCTATAGAGTGTGGTTTGAAATGTAAACCTCTTAATGTGAGTCGCTAATGTTTGATCGTGTTTATCCATTCAGGCTGAGACACGTGCTGAGTTCGCTGAGAGATCAGTTGCCAAGCTTGAGAAGACCATTGATGACCTGGAGGGTATGAATCTTTTCCACTTGGTTTTTAGACATTGGAAAATAGTTTTATTTTACAAAATGTAGGTGTGTGTTTGTTGCAGGTGAAGGCAGTTAGTACTTAAGTCAACACAAAAAAATAACCCTAGTTTGGCCTCATGGATTCATTGTAGAATTTTCTAATATCAAACTAAACACCAGTTTGCTTTAATTTCTCAAAGAAGCATTCGATAAAGGATCAAAAGGTGCCTCTTTCGTCTACATTGTTGCAGACTGAGGTTATTTACCTGCTCAGGGTGTTGAATAGTCATCAGGACAAATATCCACTCTATCAGGGGGTGCAGTGGACAAAGTAGCAATCCACGGAGGTCGCCATAATATTGTTTATGCTGGCAATAACATTTCTCACCACACTGCTGTTCTCATGCTGGTGTGGTGAGTCTTCAAGGCCAGCTTAGTCCCAAGCAGTCCTCCGGGGTCATGGAACATGTGAGGTCGTTTCTCTGTGACTCCTCAGGAATCTGACACAACATCAGCAGCTGTTCCTTGTGCACTTCCTATTTCTGTCCTGCTCTTTTTCAGTTTCTCTATAGTTGATTTTTCTTTTTTACCTCTGTTTTCTGACACAATTATTTTTCTGTTGTCTTCTTGTTTTATGACAAATCCTTTACTGCCACCTCATAAAAATTACAACACAATAGATGAGCTGTATGCCCAGAAACTGAAGTACAAGGCCATCAGCGAGGAGCTGGACCACGCCCTCAACGACATGACTTCCATGTAATTCACCACACACTTATTTCTGCTTTGCACCTTAGATCTGAACACCCCTAACCACTCCTAATGACAAACAATAGCTCCCTCTTGTGGCATGTTTGAGTGCAGTGTTTTTTTTTTAAATTCAGCTAAATTATAGTAGAGTGAATTCTTCTTGGCTCATCCTGCACTGCTTGCCTAACATTGATTTTGTGTGTAACATTAATGGATGTACTGTTGAGTAGTTTTTGAAGCTAGATTTCCCAAACCTCTCTGGTGAGAGTGACCATCATTGCAGTAAGAAGTAGTGCTCGTTTCCCCTTCTAGTTTCTGGCAACACAGCTGTACTTCATAAGCTTCATTTTTATTTTTTGGCTCAGTTCTGCATCCTTTTTTTCTTTTTCAGTTCTGCATGTCGTTTAGCTTCCATTCCTCCTTTTTTATCTTCCTCCAACACTTTCTTCTTTTCATTTTTTTTACAGCTAAATCCTTACACCCTTCACTCCAGAAGCTGGTTGAGTGTCATCATCTCTCTTCTGTGCAGCGCAGCCCAACTTTCTGTCTCTTCTGTGTCTGTATTTCTATACCTCCTGCACACTGGGCTGTTGCTGCCTCCATCCATTTGTTAATCTCTCATACAGACCTATTGAGCCATATCGCTTTCTGTAAAATAAACATTGTTCCATCTTTGCCAGCCCTTCCCCCTTTCTCCTGCCATGTTTCTTCATTTCCACTTGTCTCATCTTTTTTTTTTTTTTTGATTTTTGTCTCCATTGTGTTTTAATTTGTTCTGTTGAGTAGCTTTTGAATAAACACTGAAGCTCCTCTCACATTCACTGTTCCTTTTCTGTTTGAGAGGACCATTACATGGTATAATGACAATATTGGGGTGTCAAATCGATTTTCTTGTAACACATTAATGTTCCCATGAAATGTAACAACCATCCCCTCAGTTTAATTTTTTGAATTGGAAAAACAGAAAAAAAAACAGCATTCGCAACAGGTTAGCTGCTTTAGATGTACCTTCTTCCAAACCAAACTAAGCTAAGGCCAAAAGGATGCTTGCTTCATTGTTATAGGGTTTGAAATTTAAAGTACTGACTCAAGCATCCTAATGATCGTTAGTGTGCACATCGTATTAAAAGGGGGAAAGTTCTATTGTGAGAGCCCTGTTAGAAGTGTATTTTGCTGTAGTATCAGTACCTGCAACAACAAAATTCAAAACTAAATCTCCAAATCTGGGTTATGCATTGGGTACTTGCTTGTAAGCACACGCATTGCTTATAAAAACAATATTCTTAGTGGAAGCTTCACTCAATATAAAGCCAGCAAAAGGAATAGTGAAGTATTTGAAGGCTGCCGTGGGTAACCAGGACACCAGGTTGATGACAGCTTATTAGATCCTTTTGAAGTATGAATGACAAATAGAATGAGTTAGGTCTTAAGTTGTTCAGTTGTTTAAAAGATGGGCAGTTTAACAGCTTGAATACAAACTAACTCTTGTTTTGTGATTCTCTTCAAAAGCAGCACTAACTCTTTGTCTGTTGTACTAACCTGCCTTCTGTCTCTTTCCCTTTTCTCTTACCTGCTTTCTGACTGTCAAGATCATCTATACAAGCAGCTTGAGAAAAACCGTCTCCTGACCAATGAACTCAGAGTAGCTTTAAACGAGGCTTGAGGTGGAACGGGCTCATCTATGCTTTCATTCTTCTGAAACTCACATGTCCAGGCATATTGTCTAATACTGTGATATAAAAAGAGTATAGACAACTGTGTCTACAACAGAAACTTAAACCAAGTAATGCTCTCTACAAACAGGATACAAATGTAGGATTTTCACTTTATGCATGCTCAAACTGAAGTTTCAGGTGGAAGGTCAGACGCCCTCAGGTTACGAAACATTATGGAAGAGATTCCATGCATTTTCCTCGGTTATGGACAGGGCTGTAGCACATCAGTGTGGTTGAATTCTGTATGGTGCTAAAGGGGTGAAGGGTGGTGGTGATGCTAGGGACAGATAATTGGGTATGGCTCGTTAAATACTGCAAGGGGTCCAGAACTCCTACATCCCTAAATCCACCTCTGAAATGTCATGACAGCTAGTCAGAAATATTTCATGTATTTTTTCAATTAAAATAATCAAGTGTAAAATGAAAATCAAAAGAGGCAGTGTGTTCATCTGTGCGAGAACCAAACTGCCTCTATTGGTTTTAATGCAGATTTGACTCGCCTCATCTGCTTGCAATTCGAGTTGGTTAATTTTATTTATATAGCACTTCAGTCATGACATTTTAGTGCTTTGATCATTTGATTAATACATCTGAGTTTAGTGATGTTCCAGACGTTCCAAGTCCACAAAACTATGAATGTCAGTGCTCTTCAGTGATTTTGTTTTTTTCAGTGACAGTTTGTGCACTGGATAATGACTGATGGATGATTTTTAAAGATACAAGGTCCCTAATATTTAGTCAATGTTTTTTTTATGGTTTGTGTTTCTTAATTGACCTGAAACTGTTACCAGAGGGTGCTTGAACCTCATACTGTAGGTCATGAGCCTCAGATGAATCCATTGTCAGACTGCAGAGGTGGCAAAGAGCCTTAGTTTTACCTGAACCCAGCTCATACAGTCTTGACTACAGTCCTGTCTATGGCTTTAGCGTAAAATGTTTACTGAATTAGCCCACATTGTCAGAGTTGAGGATATGTACTTAAGGGGAAATTTGCCAGGTTTTATGCAGGGCTGTACTGAAAGTCTCCTTTTTTATTTCCAATCCAAGCTTGGAGTGAGGTTTTTGAATAAAGCTTTAAATGTTTGTCAACATGTTTTATGAAATCAACACCCCACAAAAACAAGTTTTTCCTTCCAATTACTTGCTTGAGTTTGACTGCAGGATCATTTCTGTTTATTTGTCTCAAACAAACTCCAAATTAGCCATAAGTGAGTGAGCTTGTGTCTTTCTCTTTTATCTTTCCCCCTTTTTTATCAGTATGTTCATGAAAGAAAGTACATTTCTCCTCCAGTTAATTAAGCAGACAACCGAGAGAGACATTGTATTTTCATTATTAATTTGATGCATGTTATCAGCACATCGCGGCCCCCCCCCGCTCCCTGCTGCAACATGTTGTAATGAAGACAAATTCACTTTATATCCCAAAAGTTTAAAAAGTAACAGTCTTAGCTCTGCTCTCACCAGAAATTGGCCCTGGATCAGAGCAGAGTCCATTGCAACTCCAAGTGATTATTTCTCCCAAGAGCTCCTATCTGCCCTTGGCTTTTTCCTTTACAGCTCCCCGATCTCTAAGCAGTAGGCTTCCCGTGTCTGTCCCTTAGCTGTGCCTGGTCCTTCAACAATCTGCAAAGCCCCAAAAATTACATATCAAAATGTCTATTTAGCGTGTGAATATTAATGTTAGGAATGAAGCTTTAAGCAATTCGGTACGACCGTAGTTGTACATCAATGTCCCATCTGTGCTGATAGTAAACAGAGTCGATTTAAGCAATAAATTTGTTGGTGTGTGCTATATTGACTGAGATGGCAGAGAGCTTCTTCTTATAGAGCTGTGTCACAGCCTGTTTGTGTGGCAGGATGCATTGCACACAATCCTCTGTTATCCATGCTCTCTGAACAGAGCAAGAGCGAAGAGAACTAGTTTTTACCTAAGCCGAAACCGCCCGTAGTTCATCCTAATAAGATACTTAAGTGATTTTTTTAACCAGCTTTGCATCATTAAAGTGTGGAAGGTATAAGTTAAGAAAAACTCCCCTCAGCCATCCCTCCACTCAGAGTCTCTTGCTAATTTGTTGCACTTACTTGTCCTCATGGCGGTTGTACAGAGTAAAGATTGTACTTATACAATTATGTATGCTCATGTATACACAGTACTGAAGTCAAATCAAAATAGTGATCCGTTTCAAAAAGCCGAAGGGAATATCACAGTCCTTTTCCTTTGTTTTCTCTGGTCTTGAAGCTGCAATTTTAAAAGTATTTGTGTCCTTCTACTGCATAGACAGCCAGTTTTTTTTTCTAAGAACCATCTTTCAAGATATAAATTATAATTTACATTAGTTACATGTAGGTTTTGAAAAAAAGAATACATTTGCAGCAGCAGAACTCAGCTTTCTCTGTCAGTACAGCACAAACAGGAATTTATGGCTTTAACTGACCACATTTACCAGCACGACTTACTGAACACGGAGTTGAAATGTGGTGAATTTTCCCTTTAATGAATGCTGACTTTTGTCATCAAAATATACACTGAGGTGTGAAGTTTCTCTCACTTGTAAGGTTTGTAACAGTAACCAGAACATGTCTAACACTGTTTGTTATCCTGAGCAAGAGCTTTGTCTGTTTATATTCTGTGCATTTTTGCGCTGCTTTTTTTCCTGATTTTTAACAGATTTAATGCTATATTAACAGATAAACTTGCACGTGCTGAAGAGGAAGGCCTCAGCGTAAAGCAGATGCTGGATAAGACTCTAATGGAGATAGTTAACATTTGACCCAGCTCTGTTCCTCTCTTCATACTGCCTCATCTGCTCTGAATATGGCTGACTTCCATTTACAGCTGCTACAGATAATGTTTGCCCTTGTGCTTGTATGCGTCCTCTGACCTTGTAATACTGAAGAAACAACCTCTACAAAAGGTAGCACAAATGGCTTCGGTGAGCTACAGCTGAACTACACTGTTTCTGTTACACACTTTAATTAAAGTTCAGATATTCATCGTATATCTTTAATGGGTTTACATGTATATGTTGGGAAAATTTGCACTTTTGTAGAAAAAAATACTGCACATAAACATCATGAACAAAGCCATAAGTTAAGCCAAGGTTATTTCAAAGGGACTTTTATTATGTGTACTTTTGTAAAGTTGCTTGTCTGTCTTTTGGTTTCATCTGTATTATAGATGTTTATTTGTTGTCAGTGATGATATACCCTTTCAGTTTGGCAAAGAGGGAATTCTTAGCACAGTTGCTTGAATGTATTGTTTTGTTCTACTTCTAAATGGAAGAAATGTTTGCACTGTACCAACTTTTCTTTTCATTTTGAGGAACTTCAATTTGTTGGATTTTTGTCTCTGCCGTTTTATCGTGGAAATGTGAAGATTATGAATAAATAGTTGGATCAAGTATAAATTACCTCCAGTCCAATTTTCTTACAAATGGTTCTTTTGTTATATATTTTATAATCTGATGTAAAATTCTGAGAAAGTGTAAGATTAAAAGTGAAACTTTTTATATGTTACTACTGGGGCTATCTTCCAACATTAAATTATCTCTACCCTTCTTCAAATTGACAATATAAAGTAATGCCCTTAATGTTTGTGAAGATCTTATTAGGTTCTGGGTGAAGTACTTTATCCAGAGAGGGAAACCTTCCACTGTCATTGTAATTGTCCCTCCTTGCCGCGGGGTGGCACTATCGCCTCCATGCACCTGCGCGGCAGCTGTGGAAGAGCAGAGGTGAAAGTTCGTAGCTGAGCAGACGAGCTGGGAAACCCACGACTCAAGAGGGAAGTATGGGTGAAAATCAAGATTTTACCTTTTGTGTGCAAGACAGCAAGGCTGCATATGTACTCAGCAATGTAGCCGAAGTTGTTGAGCGAATTCTCACGTTTGTACCAACCAAATCGCTTCTCCGAATCGCAAGGTAACCGAAAATATGGTTTGTATGCTAAACAGTACACTTAGCTAGCATTAATGGCTGTCGAATTTGATTGAAACTTTAATTTTTTTTTATTCACGTGCAGAACATTTATAGAAGCTAATGCAGCAGCGGTAATAAGTAATAAAATAGCGGTCACCAATCCTGGTGTGTGGCTAACTGCTTCCAGGTGCTCGGTCACGTTTGACAGAGGCAAAACTTAGCAGCTAGCTCACTCTCTAGCCAAGTTTCTAAAAAGCTATCAAGCAAAGTTAAATGTTTTTATGTTTCTCCTCAGTGTGTGTAGACTGTGGAGAAACTGTGCCCGTAGAGTGCTAAGGACTCAGCAGCAGCTGACCTGGGTGTCAGCCTGCGGACCATCCGACACAGAGGGCCATGCCCTCTGCAGCGTCCTGGCCGATGAGGTAGAGGTAGGTACCTCTTTTTTTCATTTGCATTGAGATGACAGAAAGGACATACTGTTTGGACAGTAAAAGATACACTTAATTAACAGTAAAACCTTGCTTAATAGTACCAATGCCGTGTACATATGCAGAACAATGTTGACGTGGGTCATTGTGTAAAAGTAATGCTAAAACTGTGGTAAATACTCTGGCTGTCGTGATTGTTTTAACAAATGCTGAAACATTCATGTTTAGTCAGAAAGAACTGTTATTGTAGCCATTGATATAAAAACAAAAAAATGTTCTAAGAAGCCCGTAAAAGCGGTTTCTTTTTAAATGTAATTAATTTACAACATTTGCTACGCCATTTTAACACAATTTGTCACTAGAAAGCACTTAACAATTGTGTAACCATTGTTTTAAAGAGTGCACTTTTCCTCTGATTATTTCCAGAAAGTGTTTCTCCTTCCCAAAACAGTTTTGGCAATGGTGGACTGTGAGACCTTCAATGGACAAGATTATTGCTACAGACAGAGTAAAGGTTGGTGTTAGATAACCACATGCAGCGCTGTTGGACTTCATATTATTTTATTGTGCGCACTTATCAAATGTTTCCAATATGTGCATATCCGTGTTATTCATAGTTGTGTAAATGGAACGTCATTTCATAACATGGGGGTAATATGTAACAGTCGTCCAAGGAAAGCAAGCATGACACACATGCATTTAAACTTAATATTACAGTTCACAAAACTGAGATAAATTCTCTATCTTATTGAAATTCTTTTGCTGAACACTAACATATGTACTAACTAGACTTATGCTACCCTCTTGTCAGATTAACATTAGTTATCGCTTTTACCTTCTCTAGCAGATCCGTCAAAATCAGATATATTTGTATGAAAATAATATTGCAATTTTGTATGAGTCAACATAAAATTTCTAAAACACATTAGAATGCACAGAGACCCCCGTGTTAAATGTCTTTTCCACAGATGTAAAACATTAAACAGATTATGGAAGTAGAACAGAATAAGACTTTAAAATAAATTATAGCCTTATAGTGAGACAATTTACAAACACAGCGATTCATCAGAACTGCCTAATGTTACATAACATAGTATCCATAGTTACTGAACATTGAATTAGTGAATACTGCTACAGTTAATCTAGTTACATTGTGAAAATCATCATTCTAGCTACCCTTCATTTTAAATAGCTTCTTGCTGATTTAGTTCAAT
>JAPZDZ010000001.1:21979015-22006594 GCA_029783805.1 Acanthurus tennentii | reverse complement strand
TACTAACCATTAGGACACTCCAATCATAAATCTTAGTGTGACAAGTATTTAACATTCCTCTTATGCCTGTGGTCAGGCATGAATCTTCAAAGACGCCGCACAAGGTGACACACAGAATTAATGAAATATGCATAATAGCTGCAGCATCAGCATCATCTCTTTCAAAATGAGTTATTAGTTACATTTCATTTTGTGTGTGGATGCTGTGAAAAAATTGTATACTCGAATGTCAAAGATTGTTGTCAAAGACCAAGAACTTACATACATAATGTGAAAAAGGATCCAGACTAAAAAAGCTCTCACACAAATTAGTATTCAGAGCGCGTCATCTTCGCCCTTAGGTGATTACATTGGCCAAAACATCAGACATAAGAGCCAGTGACAGCAGTGGCAAGCCATTCATTCCCACCAGCCCTGTCTGCACATACAGCTCCACCGTAGAGGTGTCCATCCTCCAAGTTCTCCTGACAGAAATTGTTTTGAAGACCTGATTGATACAAGACAAACTTAACCATAAGTTGCTCAGCAGTATAAGATGTGACCTGATGAATTTTATGTATTATAGACATAAAAACATCAGAGGGATAACATGTTATTACATGTGAATCAAATGGATGGAGAGGTGCTTACTACCTCTTCTTTTGTTTGTGGTTTAAGAGGAAAGAATGTGAGACAAGACAGTAATTTAAACTTTGGGCAGAATTATCACATGTGGCTTAAGTCAGGACATTTCAGCCCCTGATGCTTCAACTTTGATGTTTCCAATTTTAATCTCTTTTGTAGTACCACATTTTTATGTAAAGTCTATTTTCTGCAGTACAGTTCTATTTTTAATTTGCTCTATTTCTGCACTCTAAATTACTTTACAAACCCTCCCAGTATGCAATATTTAGTAATTCACTGCATTTTAGTCAACTTTTTGTTCATATTGTAAACATGAATGTTGTTTTGCGATACAGTATTTTAGTATGTTTGCATAACTGGATATTCAGAACATACAAAAGTCTTAATCAAAGCATTTATATTTACTCTATATGTATGCTCATGTCTACAGTTCAAATTTATAGGGATGTCACTGTGCTCCTGACATAAAAAAAACCCAAAACATTTTCCTTTAGGGTTAGGGACTTTAATGACCACTATTTGGTGGCACAAGAATCTGAAGCTGACATGTACAGACATTTAACAGACACACAAACTCACACACACACACACACACACACACACACACGCACACACACACGTCCCATCACACTTGCATTAATGTCACACTGTACGCATGATTATCATCCATTATGTATAAAGTCTCCTTCTCCAAGTCCTTGACTCGCTGTCCCTGTTGCTCAGTATTACGTCCATTTATCATTAAGTGACAACCTCTGGGTTGTCCAACATCTATAAGTTAACTGAGGTCAATTCATCATTTCAGTCTAAATATCTGCCCCGCTCCCACTGTCTGCTGACAGAAGGAGCCTTTATTGTGAGTGACAGTTTGCATGGCGTGAGCCAGAAACCGATAGTATAAAGCAAATTTAATTTCTTGTAAGTCTTTTGTTATTTCTCACTATGCATGTTGTCACATTCAGTTATTATACTGGGTGATCAAAAGCAGGCTGTTAAATGTTGTACTGCAACACTCTTTAGTTGTTTGATGTCACTGATATAGTGCCATCGACAGTTGATAATAATTAAAAAACCTACAAATTATCACAGACAGTAGCTGATTTGTAGGCTTTTTTTTTCCTGTGACTGGGAATTCTGCTTGATACATTAAACACATGCGGAACCTGTCCTGTAAACTGTGATTTCAAATGATGTAAAAGCACCATGAGACGAAGCCATACAGATGAACAATGCAGACAATGGAATAATAAGAAAACATAGGACATACCATGAAAACATTTAAGGATTGGCTGATTGTGGTCCTTTTTTTCCGCTTTCACATGACTGTGTGCTGGTATGACATATGGATGTGAGGTCACATCACAGCTGTCCTTTTGATTAGTCACAACCTCGACAGATTTTCTTGTCTCTTTTCAAAACCTGCTCAGTGTCCAGTCTTTCCACTCAGTCCAGCGACTGTGACTCAAACCTGGCGCTTTGCACGAGCTCTCACCAGGACGCACATAAACACCATAAGCTGTAGAACAGGATCCAATACATGTACAGGCATGTAGTCACACACACACACACGCACACACACACACACACGCCAAACATGCCAAATTCAAATATGCTGTCTCATCCAAGTGCTCCGTTTGACACCAAATCAGGTCTCACTCCATTGGTTCCCTTCAGTCAGCCAGACACAGATGGCTTTCATAGACGCACCGTCAACAGAAGGCAGAGCCTGCTCTCACACTGCACTTATATCACCACCCTCCAAGTGTCCCACTTCATATGATGGTCAGTAATAGCATGCATTTCCATCAACATGCATAGTGGATAGAAATGAGTCTATTTCCTGTGATGATCCTCACTGTTTGGGGCTACTATTGTTAGGTAACAGTCGTTGTACAGTGATGAATTATGTATGCAGTCTTTCCTATTGTAGCTCAAGCTTTAAAATACCTGTAATGCTGCTTAAGCTGAGAGTTGGCCAATAACTGGGTCACAAGGCTGCTGTTACTGTAAGTTTTAAAGGTCCAGTGTGAAGGATTTAGTGGCATCTAGCGGTGAAGTTGTGGATATTACCTGAGTCAATATGCCTCTGCTCACTCTCCCCTCCGAGCATGTAGGAGAAACTACAGGAACAGGAAACTTACAAACAATTCAAAGGCTATTTGGAGCCTTTTTTGGTTTATCCTTCGGGTAACTGTAAAAACATGGCGAAGCAATTTAGCACACTCCAAGAGAGAGAACCTTCTCCCTTTGTGGATATAAAAAGACTCATTCTAAGGTAATAGATCCCCCTTAAATCTTTCACACTGGACTTTAAAAATAGTTACAGTGCAAATTTGTTCAAATGAGCTTAGGTTCAAGAGCAAGACACTCAAGTTCTTCTTTTGTTCTGGATACTTAAAACTGCAAGAGACCCTGCTGTTCTCTAACAGAAGCTTAAACAACAGATTAACCAGTGGTGAAGAGTTATTAACCAGTGACTTCAGTTTACTTAAACTATATTTAAGTAAACTGAGGGGTCATCGTTTCATATACGAGTCATTAGTGCAAAATGTCAACCTATAAAAATGCTGCTGATGGGAGTTGTAAAAGTCATCAGTCTTTCTGTTAGCTTTAATGTAATTCCATTAAAATCCACCAGTCATTAGCTCCAGTAGTGTTGATGCTACATCTCCACTGTACCTTAAACACTATTTTAATCTCTCATATTAATCACTAACACTTGGCCTTTTGTCCAGCCTTACATTAGAAACTTTTCTTTAGGATGTTCCAGTGTCACTGGCTTTACGATTATAGAGGTGAAAAATCAAGACCTACATCACATCAGGTGTTTTTACCAACCAGTGAGACTTTGTAAGTACAGAAAACAGTCAAGGAGCGAACAATGGAGAAACGCTGAATACCTCCATTTACATCTAGGCCACGTCATTAGAACTGGTGAGATGTAGCGAGGGGGCATCTCGCTGAACGTGTCAGTCAGCTTGCTGCCCTCCATGACCAAGTTCTATTTCATTCTGTGGGTTTCAGCACCGTTGGGCTTTCGGTGATTACGCTCGTGGCGCTGTCTCCTCATTACTTTATCGATCCACCTCTCACGCAGACAGCGCCCATTAGCCTCCTTTAATGACATTCACAAGCACCATGCCCATGCACCATCATCAGGTTCATGGCGGGCCTCTGCTGCAGCAGTGGTTGCTGCTCCTTAAGTCAGCGCTTTGACAACAACTACCTGTGAGCGGATTTTGTATGTAAGTGCCATCAGGTCCGTATCTGTATTGCTGTCAGAATGTAGAGCAGAAATACTGTAGTGTGTCTCGCCAAGAGACAGATTGTTAAACTCACGTTTAGGGAAATGGAGCAGAGGAAATGAACCATTTTTTTAGGACACGTGGGATGACAAAGTGGAGTTGAGCGAAGGAAAGACAGCAGCAGTGCGACAAAACATTCCAGAGCCATCAAAATGAAAATGCATGTGGTAGAGGAATCAGTTGACTGCTCCGTTGACTCTACCTGGGACAGGTAATTGCCCAATGCACCCCTCTACTCCCAGCATGCATCTGCTGGCTTATTGGCTTTCTGAGGCTTTGACGGAGTGTCATGAAGAGAGCTGTGCATTGGAAACGGTTTGGCATGCTCTCTTGTGATGTTTGGAGCATGTGCTCCAGAAAGTGAGAATGTCACAACCACAGTAGAGGTGTTTCATCAACATGGCGACGGCTCGTTGGGTGCAAGTTATTTTCACCGGTCGTTTGGGAATGTTCCACTGTCAGCGAAACTTTTCTTATCAACTCATTTCAGGAAGGAAGTGAGTGCAAATGAAAAATATGCTAACTTAACATATATTTTCTGTTGTATTATAGTTGAAGTTTACAGCAAATATAATGGACCAGCTTCTTGTGGATTTAAAATGTATTGAACAAATTAGTTTGTTGACAAGTCCCTGAAACTGAAACTCATAGAAAAAACTGAGAGAAGAAATCTTATATCTACACGTAGGGATCAGGGGCAGCCTCGAAGGCTGTCTTTTCTCCTCGTAGGTTTACAGATTAGATGGCTTGACTGTAATGTAAGGTTGCAGTGTGTTTGATAGCAAGAAGCCAGCAGAGGGGATTAATCAAGAGAAAAGGCTCCTGTGTCAAGCTGCCACTGTGTGATGAAGCACCTACTGTCAGCCATGTTTGCATATCATAGCCTGTAGCATTGTGAAGGTGGAGCTGACCTTACTGCTATCTCTCGTATAGTGTGCTGCCCTCATACACACACACACACACACAAATTTGTGCATGCGTGAAGAGAAACGCAGCACATAGAGTATTTATGCACCGAGAAAGAGAGAGAAAGGGAACAAGGCCAGGCCTGAAAAGCTTTCTCACTGCACTACATAGTGGTTGTTAATCTAATCCTCTGTAATCATGGTTCACTTCATATTCCAGTTTATACTGAGCTGTCACATCTCATTAGGAACAATAGTGTTCTTTCATTGAGGCTTCTGCACATTTAGATCGGCTCCTCTTTCTCTCTCTTTCACCACCTTTCTTCATATTTCTAGATTTCTCCTGATTTTTTTCTCTTTTGTTCTTGCTGCTCCTTCTTTTCCCTCAGTTTCTTTTTTTCACACTCACTTTCTCATCTTTCTCCATCTTTTTCTGCCCTCAATTTCACACAAAGTATGCCTTCCCTTGCTAATCTGCTCTGTAACCTAACTTAAAGCCAAGAAGCAGCCCATGTTTTCTCATCTCTATAAATCATTCTGGCCAAACTTCATGCGTGCCACACTGACTGAAACTAATGGGAGGCACCTTTGCCAACCTTTGGGTGCCTTCAGCAGCTTTTAGGTCCTGCGGTGAAGGTGAAGAAAGGTGGACAGGTTAGAGATTTCCAGCACCCGTTTACTGCATTGTTGCCTAACACAGTGTTCCTATCAGGAGAGACGTGGGCGACATTGTGGGAGGTGGTTGTTCTAGCTAGCATCAGGGGGCAGTTGCAGTGTTAGCAGTTTTGGCGTCATGGTAAGTGGAGTGTAGTTATTAATAGAGTTGGGCCCATCCATCTTCCTGTCTAGGAAAAATGCTGGGAGGACCAAGGTGGCGTGGGCTTGTGTTCAGCACTTTCATGGCCGCCCACTCTCCCTCTAGTCATCAAGCTGCTTTTGTTTGTTTGCTCACTTTTTTTTTTTAGGTTGAAGTGTTCTTTTGGTGCATTTCAGCATGTATTTGTGTAGGCTGCTGCTGGTGGAAAAAAAAATGCAGTGTGTTACACTGAATGCCAGCGAGGGAGATTTGAAGCGCCTGGCCTCATCTGCGGCTCTCAGCGATGCTTTAAACTGGCAGTTAAATAATCACCAATGACAATTTGGCCAATCAAACAAATCAAACCTTTAAATAGAACAACATTCGATCAGAAAATATATTTTTGCTAAGTAAGTTTAAAGGAATAATTACTTTGAACAGCTTTGTAATTAAATGACTCATTTTAATCAGATTTTATAAAAAAAGGTAAAGCAGAGACAAACATATTCAGCTGGAAAATTTGCAAATGTACTAAACCTTGTAAGCAACAACATCTAAAAGCCATTAAGATAAATGTCACTAAGTAATGTACTGATCCTTAACAATACTCTGCTTAAAACATAAGGTAGAAATGTCCTGAAGAGACAATGCCAAGACTCACATAAAAGTTTCTCTAACATGACTCGCGGCCGCGCAGTAATGTGTGGCAGACTCTGCTCTCTGCCTGTATTTTCTTATTTTTTTCTTATTTCGCTGTGTTTGGGACGTTTCTGGGCATCAGCCTTTGGGTAGTGCTGCTTAGCCCCCAGCCAACAACAGCACGAGGTCAGACTTCTATAAAAACATAACAAATAGGTTACATCACTGTCTCGTCTCTCTCCTCTGCTCTCTGTTTGTGACATGAGCTGCAGGTCTGCATAAACACACACAAACACAAACACAGCAGAGAGGCACACAGCAGAGTGGATGAAGCGTACACTTCCACTGAATTCACATGAAATCTACTGCCATAGTGGCATCTACCTGCAGGGCTGTGCGGAGGTGTGGGTGTCTTTATTTGTGCTTTAGAACCTAACAGACGTAGAACAATCAGAGAGTAATGTTTTTATACTGTGATTCACTGCTTTGCCTTTCCCTCTCTTCATTCACTCTCTTGCTTGCTTTACCACAGCTGCTCTTTCAGTCTATTTGTGTTGAAGAGGAGGGGCCAAGTTTGAATGTTGTGTTTGCACACAGCAGCAGACAGTTGTTGCATTTTATGCCTTTTAACTTAAACTCTGTTTGCAGGACAAACCAAACGTAAAATATAGACTAAACTAAACTCTGAACTAAAGTTAATTATAATACCACTGAAGAAACACTTTTCGGCAAGAACTCTGACACTCCTCAAGCTGCTTGATACCTGCTCAGTGGCAGAAAATGTCTTGCTGCCAATGTTTGTGGTTTGATACACATAAAACCGTGTGGGAAAGGTCAGGATGTAGAGAATGATGCTGACTTTGGTGTAAAGGTTAGAGTTACCTGGGAAAGTCAGCAGCATGGAAGTATTTTAAGATTTAAGTTTTAGGAGTAGCTCATCAATCCAAACCCCCACAAACCCCTGATTGCCATACAAGTGCACACCTGAGCGGTGGAATGATGTCACTTCCCATCCCAGTGATGGGTGTGTGGTTGCCAAACATGGGGCAAGAAGCATATGTTGCTGATATGGCTGTTCCAAATGTGGTAGAAGTCCAGGGTTAGGTACCAACACCAGATGGTTCATCTAAATTTGTGGTGAGCAAAGTGGGGTGGGGGGTAACCACAAGTGCTATTTCTCCCTGCTACCCACCAGCTTTTGACCAAAGGTCCGATTGTTCCATTTTGGAAATAACTACCGGACGGTTTGCAACTTTTAGAATGTGACTGGAGATGGAAAATAAACACTGACCTTTGCGTAAGATCATGCCCATCTCTGTAGGAATTTGTTGGTGCATGGTTTTAAAACACAGCTTTAGTAAACCTGCACATGATCTAAATACTGGTATTTTTTCCATAGCAAGAAAAATGTAGGTGTGAGATTTTTGATGCCATGTAAATAGAATCATATTGTGTGTTTTTTATAACACCATGAGAGGGCCAGCAAATCTATTCAGGCCTCAGTGCTTTAAATTGGCAAAAAATTGCTAATTAGAGGTCAGTGTTTTTTTTCTTTTTTTATTAAATACATCAGAATCATTAGTGTGTTTAACCAGTGTTTTCAGAAATGACAGCACAGTTTGTTTGCCAGTGACTCCTAAAACAACACATATGACTTTTCTTCCTCAGCAAGCAAAACTAAAGCAGCAACCATTTATTAAATCACTGTGTTTTCACGTGATGGGTGTATGTGCTGCAGCTGTGTCAAAGTAGAGAAATAAAAGTCATATATGGAAGTCTTGCTTTTTGAAATAATGCATTCTCTGAAGGCTCTCACCTCGTCGAGCCAATTTGGCCGAGATTAATTAGAGAGCACGGAAAGTTGTCTGAGACAGTGACCAGAATGACCGGCCTCCCAGTTATCTCCCAGGCTTCTTAATTCCTCTGCCACAGGGATGGCTGCTGGCCCTTTAAGTTTAGGGGCCAAATTGATAATCTCTGAACACCAGAGATTCTCCAAATTATGAAAAATGTTTAAATAGTGCTATTTTCATGTTTTTGTGACATTTTGTGTTTAAATGAGAAATTTAACTTTCTTCTTTCTAGAAACACACGAAAGTTTGAAATAAAACCTAAAACAAAAGCAATACATTATAATGATTTGATTGAACTGAGTTTTGGTATTTTAATCACGTCTAAGTCATCATGTACAATATTCAGACAAATATTTTGTAGTTTTGTGATCAAATCCACAAGCATAGATGCAGTTTAATTGAGCACACTGTCCACACTTACATTCCCCCGTCCAGATCATCTGTTTTGTATTTTGCATGTCCTGAAATATGTTTTGTCAACTTTGACACAAATTTCTGTCTCCACTGTTTACAGGCAGCACAGTATTGATAAGACGATATGATAATGGTAACAAAGAATTACCTGCACATTACCAGTTGCTGTGGCTCAGTTAATGACTGTCCCAACCTTCACTCTCAGCCCCTAAATCACCTCCAGAGAAGAGGTGGCTGATATACATGGACAGGAGAAGTGAGATGACTCTTCTGGCTAATAATCGAGACAGATCCACTGTCAGAGCAAATATCCTCTACTTGAGCAGAGATCAATATTAACCCTAATATACCCCCTCTAACTCCCAACACAGATAGTAATACATAATTTCTTTGAGCAGAAGTCAGTACCTTAGAGATTAATATCTTGGCTCCAGGGTCAGTCATTTGCTCATTTGGTTGTTTTTCCACTGAAAGTGCTGCAGGAGTTGTGAGGTTTGATTCTTTCCTGCTGATGTGTTGTGATCAATGGTGCACAGGCATTGGTAATGGGGAACCTTTCAAATGTAAAATTAATTACCTGCAATCTGACAGCATCAGTGAAACTCAGCATGTATTTTATGCTTAGTTGTTACTCCCCCTTTTCCGTGCTTGCTTTAGCATGAAGCTTTGTGCATGTGTGTGTTTTTGAGTGTGTGCGGTGGTTGTTAAAATGTGGTGCCTACTGAAGACACATTTATTTCTGGGAAAGAAAAGGATGCTGCCTGTCAGGTGAGGCTGAATTAGCATCAGTAGAATGTAACTTTGCTTGAAAATCACTCACAGTCATTACTTTATGAAGAAGAGGGTTTCCTTGCACCTGTTCTTCCCCCTCTTTCTAGTTAAAACAAATGACCGAGTGTTTTTTGACAGCATCTTGTTTAGTTGTATGTACAATGATTTTTACATCAGCAGGCTGTGTGCATTGTACATTGAAACTTAGAGCAGTAGCTATAAGTGATTCAGATTTGGAAATAACACAAATGAACTTATAGGAAATAATTATATAATAATGATTAGAAAATAATACCTTTTTTGTTCAGTAATGTAAGGAGTCAGTCCTATAAGTGGCTTCCAAAAATGTCTTAAATTACACACATGTCCTCCATGTGTTCCAGAAGACTTAAAGGGTCCAAAAGAGGGCAGACAAGTAATTCATAAAATGAAGCAAAAATGATTAATTCTTTGTTTAATTGAAATCTAGTACATAGTGGGCATAGAAATAAAATTTCAGAAGATTTTTCACCTGATCTTATTATGATGTGCTGGTAATACATACACAAACACGGCACGAGTAAAAGACAAAGTAGAAAAACTGTATGTACATTATTTGACTGTAAGGACTTATTCTCTGTTGTGTTCTATTGGAGAATGAATGAATGAATGTTTAAGCAATACACCCCCACCCCCACTGCAGTCGAGTACTTTATCTGAGGAGACCATCAGGTGCTGTGAGTCGGACACACCCGGCGTTTGGTGGCTCACTCAACATGCTGGTATCGATTACTCTCCTTGATTTAATCTACCTCCTCTGTTTCCCTGTCCAGCTCTATTCAATCTCATTGACAGTGGGAAACACTGACAGCTATATCAACCTGCTCAACTCACACACAGACAGCAGAGAGGATGTTGAGGAAGAAACAACTAACGTGAGCTAACGAAAGACAGAGAAATGTAAACAGAGATTAAATGATAAAAGACCTTTTGAACTCTTAATATTTGACTAAAATAACATCTGCAACATGGCTGTAATAGTGTAAATCCATATAGAGTTGTGGAAAATGTCAATATGAGATATTATTTGGCCAAAGTGAGTTTGAAAACAAGCAGTTTGAGAGGTGACCTTGTCCACTGTATGTCTAGTGACTTGGGCCAGGTGGTTCTGTCAGCCCGTCAGGGCTGAGTGGGTCAGAGAAACAACATTTGCTACTGTTCTGTTGCTTTAATAAGACTCATTAATATACTGCATGTGTCACCAACAGTGTCTGACTGCGTCCCCTCTGGGCTGGGCTAGTTTTGGCAAGACATGAAGGAAGGACACACACATTCACTGATTTTAGCCTATTTGTCTAATATATCTGTACTGCCTGTAAACTCAGGCCCCTTGTTTAACTGTGTGTGTTAGTGTGTGAGATGTATTGGATTATGAGGGACAGTTTGCCTATGAAAGACAGTGCAACTTATCAACGCTGTAGAGATGTATCTACTCTTTCCATATCACACAGGCCCCACCCTCTACTGGACTTTATGGGTAATACTCTCCTCCAATTGACAAGCACTGCTCACTGAAATTCCCTCCCTAAATGTATCTCTTTCCTTAAAAATTAGCATAACCATCTACTGCTATCCTTTTTCCATTAGTGATGGTGAGGACACAGGACAGCTTTGCTGCTTGCTCTGACTCCAGCTGAGACAGGGAGTGAGTTATGTGGCCTGTTGTTCCTCCCCAGCTGCATGCTGCTTGGTGGAGACTGCTGCAGGGCCACACATAGACCAAACCCCCCCTTTGTTCCAAAGAACATGAGGAGTTTGTTGAGGTCGAGAGTGATTCAGTTGAATGCATTCTGTCCTCCTCCCCACATGGGGCACAGAGAGGCAAAACTGCATCTGCTTCACAAAATAGATGCTTTGGCATATCATGTGTAATGCACAGCCCCTATCTGGCACAACTAACAACCGTTTGTCTGTTTTCATGATAGTGTGGCTGGAAGTTCAAGAAATGCCCTGCAGGTTTGCTGTGCTATTGTAGCTCCCTATAGCTGGACAAGGAGAGACCCTCTCACTGTGCTTTATGTGCACCCCATACTCAGTGGGGCAACGTCAGTGGTCCTTTTGAGCAGTATGATTGTCGAGGACATTTGTATGACTGCTTTACGAGCTACACCATACACTATAGAACTGATGAAAAAATTGGTGGGAGTGGCTGTTGTGTTACAATGTATCCTCTGGGTAATGTACACTGGCCGTAACCATGCTTGATGTTGACCCATGGTGTGAAGTGTTCAGGGTGTCTGTTTTTGACCCCTAGGAGGTTAGACTGCGATTCCAGCAACTTCTAGGTGAGTGTTATTGGGTGGAACTGAGCCCTTTTTTAAATTTGCTTCTTGCTGTTAAAAATAGATAGTTGAGGAAACATATATTTTTCAGGTTCTGTCTTCTGTCCCCATAGTGTGCAGGAGAGAGCTGAGCCTGTATGAGATAGAATAAAGGTTACGATATTGTAACCCCTGTTCTGATTGCACAGCCCTTTCCCTTTAGACCCTGCAGGCCTTACAGTGTTTTAAAGTGTAAAGGATGGCAGGCAGCCATGACGCTTCCTTTTACTGGGACCTTGACAAATTACGGTAGTGACGCTCTGATTGGCACTCTGGGGTATTTTGGGTTTTAAGGTAAATAGTTTAAATGCCCTCAACAAAGGCAAATTTTCTTCGTTATATTCTGTGGTGTTCATTGTGATTGGTTTCACTATGCAATGATACCTGGGGCCATTTCAAAGCCTAAAGAGACTGTACCCTTAGAAGGCTAGTGTATTTCACTTTTTTAGTACTCCCACTCATGAAGTTTTATTGTCCTGATCATCTTTTCATATTTTTCACCTCCCTGCAGCAGTAGAATAAAGCATTAAATCATTTGACATAAGATGCATTTTGATCGACTCTCTTATCAATATGGTGTAAGTCTCATAATTATAACTTCTAGAAATGAAGGTAGTTTTAATAAGTGAAATGTTTGAAGGAGAAAAATGCATGGATGTTTTTACAATGTAAAATAACAACTAAAAACTTCCTGCAGTCTAATGTGCGCTAACATGAGCTGAAAAGAAAACTTTGGATGAGGCTTTTCTAATGTCTACTTTCTCACTCTTTAATATTCCATTTATTATATTTTATTTATACAATCTACTACAATCAGATGTAATAAAAGGAGTTTGCTAAATAAGACTCCAATGTACTGTAAATGTGCTGCAGGGACTAGTCAAAAATCCATAACAACTAGTCTCATGTAAAACATTCGTGAGGGGGCAGTGAAAAGCTCATCTCACCTTTAATTCCTGTCAAGATGGTCTTCAGTATGGAACCTGATTCAAACTGCTCCTTTGGAGCATGTCAGTTGCAGTCAGTAAATATCCAAGTGAAAACCAATGCATGTAGCTGAAAGAGCTAAAGTTCACTCAGTTCATGTATTTATGAGGAAATGATAAGTTATGCTTCTTGTTTAATGGCACCATGAACAAAAGCTTGGATGTTTTATGTCTCCCAGTAAAATAATAATGCTCTCCTTTTATTAAATTTTTGAAATCAAATATTAAGTGCTCTTCCACTGTCACCTAAAGTAATTGTTTTATCAATTTCTTTTTGCCTTTTGCAATTTGGTTGAATAATTGATTTTTCATAACCGCCTCATCAGTTTTTTTTTATGGACATGGAAAAATCAGGTTAAAATGTAGCAGCTTGTGTTTACTTGACTTTCTCGTTTCTGTAGATTTGATAACATATGCTGTGGGGAGTTGCTGGCATGCATGAGGAATGAACTGCTGCAGATGTATTGCTGAAAAAATACTGAAGATTTGTGACAGGAGACTAAATAAATTGGATTGCAGTTCAAACCAGTAGTTTGTTGGTCCTTGCTTAAATATCATGTTATATAAATAATACAATAATTATAATATTTTATATTATAGTAAAAAGCCATATAAAAGTATAATGTATAATAGCTTAAAATGTAATACTAGTAATAATTACTGTGCAGTGACTATAATGTTATAATATTAAAAAAGGGCTTGTGATCCAGAGTTTACATACAGTACAGCTACACATCAAACTCAATTATGCTATTTAAACTCATTAATATCTAACATTTTCACATAAAATGTATGAAAACAACTGTACATTGTTTAGTTAGAGAGACTTTTTAGGGCATAAATTACTGTACTGTATGTATAAGTTAAATCAAGTTTAAGTCATAATTTAACTTGAGAGTATGTCCCACCTTTCTTCAGCTCATTCTGTTTACAAAATATGCTTTTGGTATATGGACATTTATTTTACTATTAAGCAGTTATAAAACAAAATTCTGCTTGCGGTCATGTTTTCTATTTTATTGACGATTATTTTATATACTCATGCACTGCTTACAAACATATACACAGTATATAGGTTGGTGTGTAGACTGGTTCTCATGCCTGGCATCCACAGAGTCTCGCCGAGACTCGGGGGGAGCAGATTCTGCACCATCTGGAGCTCCCACATTTGTGCCACCCCACCCAAAGCCAAGAAGATGATTGCTATCAGCATGATTACTCCTTTATTAGATTAACTGTGCATTGTTTACAGGCTTGTGGCTCTGTGCATGCCAGCCTCTGAATGAACGCTCTCTCCTGAAAAAAAAAAAAACAATGTCAGGGTGGAGTGATCAACTTGACAGCTGCTGAGAAAATTTCCTTTATTGCTACAGAAATGCTTCACTCAGGGAGAATATCATATGGGGGATTTAAAAAAAGGCTCTCACTTGCTCTTTTGCAGTTTATTCTTGAAGTCCTGTGTCTTAAGAAAGCCCTATTCAGACAAATTCTTAAGGTGATCATACTCATTTGTTTGAAACAGGACCTAAAAAACATAAAGGGCAGTGAAGTTGTATGTAAACTTGGCTTAAGTGTAAAGAACAGAATTATGTAAAAATGTCCTGATACTATATTTCCCTATTTTTGGTTTTCATTCTGACTTGTGACTGTCAGTTGTAGAGGTAGGTGAAAATTCAACAGCTTTCCTTGATCAGTCACATGCGTGAAGTGAAAAAAAAGACCCATGTGTGGCTTCTTCCACTGACTGAGCACAAATTTACATGCTAGCGATGAGGAGGTGACATGTAAAAAAAGGTCTAACCTGTAGGGATTGTTTTGCAACCGCACTAAATCAACCCACGTAAATTGGTCCAGGTCTGCTTTGTAGTCACATGCTTATACTGGGAGCCAGCCAAGAAATACTCTACCCAATACTACCTTACAATACCCAATATTAAATGATTTTTTAATAAGGAAATTGATGTATCTCTACAAAATACTTTTCAATTTGCCATTTAAGTTTTGAATTTAATACACAACAAACATGAAGATAAAATGAAGACTCTTAATATGGCTTAATTTTGTTTGATAGTTTTAGAATTAATGACAGATTAATTTCTAGTATCTCATTTAAATGATTCTAAAACTCATTATAAGGATAGATTGTGTTTTCATCCTGCAGTTTATGATAGTAAATAGGCTATAACTAGTATCTTAAATGGAAAAAAATATCAGCTTTTTCTCTATAAGGAGTGCAAGATTATCAGGTTTAAAGCCAGAGTAAAATATTTAGCCATTTTGCCACCGTTGCAGCCTTTGTTGCCGCCATGCCAAGGAATGAAGACATGATCAGAGGAGAGAGAGGCTCTGCCAATGTCTGTCTCCTCCATGCCAGTGCATGGGGAGAAGGGAAAGGTAGTGGGCAGAGCCAACTTTCCACTCCAGCTGGAGAGCCAGTGAGAGGCATTGTTTCTCTCACATCCTACTGTCAGCTCTTGTAGTAGCTGGTCTGTAAGAGTAGCCACTATTTTAAAATAGTATTGAGTCATCTTGCCAGACACGTTAATGGCCTAAATGCTGGATTCTTACAGTACCTGGCATGATAAGGCTTTTTTCAAGTCAAAACAGTGTTTATGTAGTATTTTTTCTGGAGCATATTATCTGAGGTAAAGGTCTGACTTTCCATCTGGAGACGGTGGATTTCTAACTAATGAAGTTGTGGTTTCAATAAAAATACTTGTGGTTTCGATGAAAATACATACTTCATAAATAAACAAAGCACTCTCAGATTGATATGTGGATGTTTGAATGGTAAGGATTGTATGTCACACTCACTTGTGTCTCAGAACACTGACTTTGCTGAAACCCTTCCTCCTGAGCAGCACCCTCTACACTGACTCCCTTCATCCCCATGTAAAAAGGAGTACATCAATATTCCACTCACACCTACAGCTGACGGTCAAGTCACAAGTTCACAGAGCTTCACTGTCCCTTTTCCGCTCAATGCTGTCTCTAACCATACATCCTTTCCCTTTGCTATGGCCATCACCACTAAACTTTGCTTGTACTAAACAGACATCACCTTTCATAAGTGTACACTACCGCCCTCTGTTGGCCATGACAGGGAGCTCAAACATAAAGTTCAAATCACTGAAATATGGCTCAGCATTGGATGCAGACTGAAAATCAATGCAAGCATAGATTCATCCATTAGTCACTGTCAGTTTAAACTTTCTGTGCTGGAATATGATTAATTATGATTTTAAGTGTCACAACTCACTATGTCTTTGTTCACTGACAGCAAATTGTTTCATTTGTGCTTGTTAGAGATTAATTATTGTTAAAAGTGAGACTGAAATTATTATTTTTATGTCTTTCTCTTTCATGTAGCCTGCAGTGAAATAACCCAGACTGATACAAATCCAGTCCATAAAAAGACTTGTTTTTTTGTTTGTGTGTGTGTTTTCTCTCTTTAGGTCCAACTGGCTGAAGCCTTGTTGTGGCCGTCGAGTGGCCCTGTGGCAGGTCTGTCTGCTCAGTGCCGGCTTCAACTGTATCCTTGTGGCCTGTGTCATACTGGTGGTGCTCTTCCTGTCTCTGGAGCTTCTCATTGACACCAAACTTCTACAATGTAAATAGTGCACTGCTTGTTTGTTTATTTCTCCTATTTTAACCTTCATTTTTATCAAGGGGGAGGATTGCTGACCATGCATATTCTTCTCCCACAATACACTGTGTGACGTCCACAAAACACCTGGGAGGCATCTGGTGCAACACACACCAGAAGCTCCAGTGGAACAATGGGAACTTAAATGCTGTAGTGTCCTTCAGCATCCACCTACTGCAACCTTACTGACTCCACCAGGGCTGTTCCTGCACTGTGATCTACATGCTGACAGGGTCAGATTAGGAGAATGTGCTGCACATCTACACTCTTACTTTTTTAAAACACACAATAAGGATGTAAAGTGAGGGGTCAGACCTTTTCATTGTCGACATGGTGAGACATAAGAAAGAGTAAGTTTAAGCTTTTCATTTTGCACAATTAGAAAAATGCACTCAAATAATCAAAGACAGCAAATAGTATACAGTGCAGGGAAAGTGCAGTGCAGAAAACCTGAGTGGCCTTATTTTAGACCTCCACCTAATTCATAAGAAAAATTTACAAAATTATGTCAAAGTTATATTGAATTATTATCAGGGTGTGTTTTCAGATTGTTTTTTCGTATTGTACTTTCACTTAAGAAAAGCATCTAAGAACTACTTTTCCAGCTGACCTTGTGTGTGTGAATGTTGGTGGATAAAGGACCGTTATTTGAATATGACTGAATGTTAATAAATGTAAATGTTATGGAAACCATCAGTCATGTGTAGGCATCCAGTGTCCACTTTTTCCATCACTGCTGTGCGGGCAGCCTTGCAAGTCACAGAGGAGCTGGTGGTGCTGGATGGTAAACGGCTGTGAAGGAGAGTGATCGAGAAAGGTGATAATGAACCAAGTCTCTTGTCAGCGGCAGCAGGCTCATGTCCCCATCGATTTACTGGCCTGCATCCAGCTCTGATGATACCTCAGTCTCACTGCGGAGACTGCAGGACTCTAGTCACTTCAGATCGGTTGTAATCTAGTGCTTTGTCTGCTGCCAGTCCAGTGAGACAAATAGAGGAGCGGGCAACAAGGCAGGAGTGAGGGGTGAGAGTGCACAGAGAGATTAGTGGAGTAATGTGGGTAAAAGATCAGATTTAATTTAGGCAGGAAGGGAGAAAAAAGTTTTTCTTTGTGCTCAGCCTTCTTAAAAACAGGATGTAAAGACCTCTATTTGCACTGAAAGACATATGCTTGCACAAGAAAGCAGCGTGCAAGATGTACACAGTTCTTAGGTTTTTATGTGTTAAGATTTAAAATTTGCAAGCTCACCTTTAGGTCAGTTTATTTGTTTGTTTGTGTCTTGTGTTCTTCTGTTGGTTAACATTTGTCCTGTTTCTTCTCTCAACAGTTTCAAATGCTTTCCAATTTGCCAGCATTATCCACTGGATCAGCCTTATCATACTGTCACTCTTCTTTTCAGAGGTAAGACATGTTTTTAGTAGTTCAGAGAACCTTATTTCTGGTACCATGATTTGTAAAAATCTGTTCCTATTTAGTTTTCCCTGCATTTCTTTCCTACCTCACCACTCTCGGTCTCTTGAATGATGTTGTTATCACAGGAATTCTCATAATTGAATTAAATTGAGTTAAACTTTCTTTATATAGATTACATCTAACCTGTGGCAATGCAAACCAGGTAAAGGCCAGAGGGAACGAAAATATGTGACTGCCATGTAACTTCAACATCAAATAGTCAGAATTTAGCTCTGGCTGAAGTAATTCTACATTGAGGCTAGCTTTAGGCTGGATGGCTGCTAAGATGTCTATCAGTTAAATCACAATTTTAATTATCTTTAATGAAATCTGAGCAATTGTTTAATAAAATAATGTCTTATCACTTTAGAATGATGAAAAAAAGAAAACAATATGGAAGAAGTGAGAATTTGGGCCACAGGCCTCCACTCCAGTGCAAACCAATTACCCTGACAGCCCCAATGCTCTAAACCAAACATTAATTACCAGTGAGCCAGCAGGAGCAATAATTAAAGCTGAGCTTTATGAGCATGGGGATGGGGTTACAGTGATACGATCCATCCACACACCTCTCCCACTGACATCACAGGGGAAGAGTCATCTGGGAGGGAAGTTAGATGGATGTAGCTTATCTCCAGCCGGCTCCTCTGCACCAATCAGAAAACAGGACTCTAACATGTGGGTGGAGTCCCTGTGCTTCTCACTTGACACCAGCACTGTTGTCCAACATGCGCTCCTGATGATGGATTAGCAGGACTGCTCGTACATGACACCACATGCTAATTGGAGTGTAAATCAATGGCTCCACTCAACAAAGGCTCCCACACAACCAACAGAGTTTACAGAGCACAACATAGAATTTGATAGGTGATCAGATTACAAGCATCGTGTTGTCCTTTTGTAGGTCAAAGATCAGGAAACCAATTTGCCACACATCTAAAGCTTTATCAGAGAGTTAGAGTCTTTTCTGTTGTCTTAATGTTTATGTGTTGTGGCACAGGCAAGCCAGTGATGTTAATCTGTATGCATGCATGTAGTTACTATTACGCAGCTGCAACAAACTTAAACACAAATTTCATCTAGTTTTTATTTTTCTTTTGGGCTATTTAAGGAATTTGGATGTTTATATTTTAGCATGGTTATTATTATTTTTTGAATTAAGGGATGTTTGAGGAAGAAAACCACAGAGGCATCTTCTCAGTTCTTATTCTATGTTTATACATCTTTACAAGGGTTGTTTGATGAGATGACAACTCTAAATACTAAGAATATGACAAGAGCTTTTTATGTATCAGCCCACTCCCTCACCTATCTATTTTAATGCTTTCATTTATCTCTTTCTGTCTGTCTTAGACTGTCTTCAGAATTGTAGTGCTCGGGATCTGGGACTACATAGAAAACAAAGTTGAGGTTGGTGCTTGTGTGCTTGTTGGCAGATCTTGATGACCAGTGTTCAATACTTGTCAATGTCAGATAGCATTTTCAATTATACCATCTTTTATAACATTATATATGTGTCTTTTTTTCCCTCTTAGTTTTTAAACTCAGTAGTTCTTGAAAAAGTTCATTATTTTATTATGCATTATGGGTAATACACATATTTACTTTCTTGCCGAGAGTTAGATAAGAAGATCAGTACCACTTATGACCGTATGGTCAAAATAAAGCTACAGCGGGACAACTAGTTAGCTTAGCTTAGGACTTAGACTCTGTTTAAGGAAAACACTTATTTGGCCATTTGTAGCTTTATGGTTACTGTCCACACACTTGGTGGGTATCAGTCTTCTAATCTAACTTTGCGCAAGAGATTTCCCTCTGTTCTTTTAAAGCAATGGTCTGTGCATGCATACATGAATAAACTTCCCATGTTAGCCTAGCATAAGAGGTCAGGGCTGTAGGGTTGACTGGCAGAAGCCTATGGTACCCAACAGCATTTACACATATTTGAATTTTATATGCGCTTGTGTATGTGACCCTCTCAGGTGTTTGATGGCGCTGTCATCGTGCTGTCTCTGGCCCCCATGGTGGCCTCAACGGTGGCCAACGGGCCCAGCAGCCCCTGGGATGCCATCAGCCTCATCATCACTCTGCGCATCTGGAGGGTCAAGAGGATCATTGATGGTGAGGCAGGCAAAAACCTTGTGTCCATCCAGGTTTTCTCATAAAATAGCTTATATGTGAGAAGAATTAATTCTGGGTAACAACTCAAGGAAACACCCATTTTTTCTTAATGCAAAAAAGCAACATCGATGCATAAAAATCAGTTTGCCTTGAAAGAGAACGACCCCTTTCTCTCCATGATTATACAGATTATTTACTATTCAGAGCAATAAAGCTATTGATCATTCCTCATGGTAAATTGCTGCCACTCTGCTACTCTAACTTGTATTGATTGTAAGGGCCTAGTTAAGTAGATTCAGAGAGGCCATAATGAATATAGTGGTTGTTCTCCCGTATGCTAATGCTGGCTGGTTCGATATTTGTTAGGAGGTCACCCTCACAGCGGTCCTCTGACTGCATACAGGATCAGCTGCAGCGAGACAGTGGATGACTATAAGGTTGTTTTCCCAAGTAATATCCCCAATAGGCAGTTGTCTTTTGGAAGTAAGATTATTTGCTGTCTGGAGATTCTTAAGGCTATAGCAAGCTGCTGGTTAGCTTAGCTAACAAACACTGGAAACAGGTTAAAAGTTTAGTTACCTTCCACCTTAAGTGACAAAAAATTACCTACTAGCACATCTTTAGCTCATTAATTAACAAGTTGCATCTTGCTTATTTCATAAAAAAAGAAATAGATGAAAAATGAGGAGGTTTGTGCTACATTTGGAGCGCTAAGCCAAGCTAAGCTAAATTTATTATCCCCCCCCCAAAAAAAACATTTCTCTAAATTTGTACATAAAAATTTCCTGAAAGTCCATTGCCCTTCATTCATTACCAATGAGGGATACATACATTCTAAAACAGATGGTTATTTTTTTACTAGTACATACATAAAATCATCTAAATTTACACACGTAGACACAATAAATGCAAGTGAAATGACAAACTCTTATGTGCTATCCTAGGCTCGTGAATGAGATTTCCGGATTTCAATAAGTTTGTGAGATTTCAAGACATCTTTGGCTCATACTTCTAATGGAAAAATAAATTAAATGAAAACTGATACATCATAATAACATGATTTTTGATTTCAGGAATCAACACGACTCAGCTTTAACATTATTGACTTTACACTAGTGAAACACTTTCAACAGGATCATGTTTGCTGCCTCTTAGCATGCAGCAGCCGTGTTTATTTCCACTTGAGATTTTCCCGCCATACACCTGCACCTTTTACCTTTGATATTTGTTAGTGATTGAGTTTCTCTGCTCGACAGGCAGCAACAAACCTCAAAGAGAAAAAAAACACACTCAAACCAATAAATTTATAGCAGAGGTACCGATTGGGTTATTTTAGCTCAGGTACAGAGTCTGTCACAGAATTATCTTGATGTATAATAGTGGCAACGCTTTTGTCAGTCTGATGGGAGTGTCAATATAAAGGAGTGAACCACAGCAGAATTTGTGAGGACTTGAAAGACATTTATTAGCAGAGATATATGATGAGACATATCAACCTCTCAAACATGTTAAAAGTAGGTGATCCAAATTAATAAATACATGAAGTAATAATTTGTTAAATGTCTTCATTTACCTTCTTTTACATTGACTTTAGGACCCATACTTTGTGTTAGTGCTCTTCATTTTCTATAAATGAAAATTAAAACAATAAAAGAAACATTTTCTGTAATAATGGCAATGCTTTAAACAGAGCAAGTCACTGTAGTTGCCAGTGTAATACAGCTTATTCATTCACCACTTGCCAATAGTAAACAGTGATTTAATAAGCAGTAATGAGAATTGTTTCTTGGGCAACATGCAAAAAAGCAAAACACTCACAGAGAAAGACAAGCTGATTTATGTGAAGTCCTACTTAACTTAAAACTGCAGGTAAACTGTGCTTTATGGGTTGGTGTGTAATGTCGCTGACACAGATTGGTTTGAGCAGTGAAAAGCCTGACTCCAGGTGAGAGAGGAGCAGAGCCTTGTGTTGGCCTCTGTGAAGCTGTGGGAGCAGTCATGGTGTGAATTACACTGTTATGCATGTGGTGCCAGCAGCTGTCAGAAACGCTGTAACACACACACATACACGCACAATCATGCACACACATGCACACTGTGTAATCATGATACAATATGCAGGAGCACAAAAGGATTACTATTTTAACACATTCTGTGGCCAAGTAGTGAAAATTTAAGTCTTGCCTGCTTGAATTCTGACTGGACCAACCCCTTCTGATGTCTCTATTCTTGCAAGTGTGTGTATGTGTGTGTGCGCGTGCGTGTGTGTGTGTGTGTGTGTGTGCCAACATGACTATAAATAGACATATGGTGACGGCTGTGTGCTTTGCTATGCCTCCCTCCGCACCAGAAAGACTTTTCATTCTTCTCTCAGTGTTTTGACAAAGCTGGCAATGGGACATCATCATAGTTCAGATCCACAATCACAACAACAACAACAGAAATATCGGAGCAGGACGAGTAAAATTCCAGATTATGTTTCACCTCTGCATGTTGCCTATACTGCTGACTTTGAAATATTTTGACAGAGAGTCGAGTTCGAGTCAAGTTCATTTTATTTATATGGCACCAGAGAGAGAGAAAGAGAGAGAGAGAGAGAGAGAGAGAGAAGGTGATGTGAGGAACTGAATGACTGTCACCTTTGATGACAACAGGTATCCAAATTTACTCTCATGTTCCTTTTTTAGGTTCACCCTCCTCTCCTGCTGCTTAAAGTGTGTCATGTATAAATAAAGTCTGCTGTCAGATCTTATGAGGTGCAGTTACTGACAGATCAAGATGTGATTTAAGGTGTTCATACATCACCAGCATGGCTACCCTTCTGATATTTTGGTGAATTACACTTTCTATGTGTCTGTAAAGCTTCTCAATCATCCAGGTCTTCAGAACTAAGGAAACTTTAAGATGTAAGGTGAAAAGTCTGTAGGAACCTCAAGGAATCCCTGCTGCCTCCTTAAACACGTTGATATACTTCCTACAAGTTACCGAATACATTTCTAAATATACAGAAAGAATTAATCAGTTGCAGATTTAGGGAAAAGGGGGAAATTTAGGGTCAAACTGGCTTAAACTTTGTGTAACCTTCATGTCAAAATTAAACAAGGACCCTGTGAAACACTTTTAGCACTTTGCTAAATGCTTTTAATACAAGCAAACCTGGCAATCTTTTTCTGACCATTTACATTTGTAGTTTAGTCCTCTGAAACACTTTCATAGTTTTTGATCTAGAGCTCTCTTTCTCTTGTGTCTTTCATTCTAGCCTATGTGCTTCAAGTGAAAGTTGAGATGGAACTGGAGATCCAGCAGTGTGAGAAGACCAAGGCTGTAAGAGAGGAGCAGCTGGAGCGTCTCACTCAGATCTGCCAGGAACAGGCTGTGAGTATCCAACACCTCAGATTTCACCTTAAAGACTGGCAGCTTTCCCCATAGAGCCTAAATGTCCACATAATTAGCTTAACAGGAAGTTCCACTCAAACCTAGGCTTATATTTTACAGCAAGAGCAGCAGTTGGGCTACTATGATCATCACACAAGAAACTGTCCACAGCCTCAAATCTGCATGATGATCGACACTGAAACTTTCACATCTTATCCTAAAAAATGGATGAATCATATTCAAAAGACAGAAACAGAGTAGAAAATACCTTTAAAGTCAGCTTGAGCATAGTCACACATAATTACAGTGGGCTTATATTATGTATCGTCAATACAAATGTGCCAATTTTATCCAAATCTATAACACATGTATAGTCTCATAAAAGTTTTAGTCTTTAAATAAAAACAAAACAAAACAAACAGTATGTAGATTTGTCATAGAAAATTGCTTACTTGTATTAAACAAAAGTCCACATTTGGCCATGGAAGAAACTGTCTGTTCATCTGCCACCAGAGGAGGGCAGCAATACCTCACAAACAAATCCAGCTTCCTCAGAGCTCACACACTGATGACTTCATACAGGAAAATGCACAATACAATAAATACGGTCAAGTGACCATGCAGGATCAGATCTGACACCAGACATATAGTACACTTCAATAAACAGTCATAAAGGCAATCAGATCCTTCCAGGTTTCTTGTCTGTCACATTCATCTTTATTGAGTAGCAATAATTTTCTGGTCATTTTTTTAAATTTACACTTTACAAATTATAAATCCTCAGTGAAAATATATTTTGATTAAAGATGAATAACAATACTGGTTTTACTTGGAACCAAACTAATATGTTCCCTCCTGCATGCAGATTTAACCAAAGTGGTTGTTACCATGTTTTTTTTTTTTTTTTTTAAAAGTTGTATTCACTTTCTTTCACTAGTCTTGCGGCTGTAATGGATTAGATCCAAAAGGCCAAAGTATTTTGAAACTAATACTGAGAGACATCACAGCTATGCATCAGTGAGGTGTACAGTTTTACAAAGTACACAGTTCACCAGTTTTCAATCTTTATGTTTCTTCAGTATGATCATTGATTCCAAACCAGATGATTTGAATGATTTTTAAAGGCTTTGCTTGTTTTTTTAAACTGAATCTCTGGGTTTGTGTCACTCTGTCCCTCCTTGCTCTCTCTCTGCTTTTTTCTCCATTCCTCTTGCCCTACTCCTGTCTTTAATTTCCTGTTTTCTTCTTTTTCCCCCCCATTCATCTTTATAAAAATACATTTCTACTTTCTTTGTTCCAACTGTCTGCTTTTCTTCCTTTTTCTATGCTCACAAACCAACTCTTTCCAGTTTGAGATCAGGCAGCTGAGGGCACATCTGGCCCAACAGGACCTGGACCTCGCTGCAGAGCGCGAAGCAGCCATGCAGATCCACCACGTCTGGGGCAAACAGGGCAGGAGTTTTCAGGTTGTGGAAGGCTTGACTCCTGGGGAGTCTGACGATGAGGGCGGCCAGAGGAACCCCAGGGAGCCTCATGCCACTGCAGGTACACTTGGCAGTAAGCAGAGATATTAGAGAGTGGGTTGTAAGGTACTAGAAACTATTCTGCTCTGTAAATCTTACACACTGGATCATTGAACTGTTAAAAGCACCAGACAGAGAACAAAAACTTTTAGTAACACGATCCTTTTGATACAAATTTTGGCTCCAATATGGCCTGCACTGAGGTTAATGCAACAGGCTTATGATTAATATAAAATCATTTTTAAAAATTGGAAATTGTTCTCATATAAGACAAAGGCTGTTAGCATTAAAATATAGATTATTTGAACACCACGCCAGGTGGAGTGTTTGCTTGAGAAAGCAGCTTGACAAACCAGGAGAGAGGTGCAGCATAAAGTATGTACATAATTATGTGGAACAAAAAGTCTCTAACAGCATAACATCCGGTGTACAGTTAATCTGGAGCAGTAGCCCTGGAGCATCTTCAAGGCCAGCCTCTTAGCCCCTCCACGCTTGCACACAACACCCATCTGACCGCAGGCGCTCTGGGATCAATATGAGGGCAAAAAAGCTTTTAGGATCTGGTGAATCCCAGAGAAAACAAGCATGTTCTCCAACACTACGTCATTTTGCATGGGCTTCTGTCATGCCCCAACTATCTCTCTTACCGTCCCCCCAACCTAGCCAGCCCAGACCACTAGGGCTATTTCAGGTACAGAGTGCTCTGTGCATTGGGCCTTGTCAGGAGAGAGTGGGCCCCTGTCAACATCTGTTCCCCTTCACCTGCAAACCACAATAGGGCACCATGAGGCTCCACGGTGGCCACTGTATTACCCCAAGGGCATAGTGGGAAATCTGGCTCTTAGAAACAAGTGGGGCATTTTACAGAAACATGGTCACTGGCATGCTCACTTAGGCCACAGGGCTTAAGTCAAGTCAGGACAACTCAAATCAAGTCAAGTTTAGTATTTGTATTGCTGAATATTGCACACAGTCTCTGTGGGTTTCTGTCACATTCACCTGCAGAGTGCCATCAAACTCTGAAAGCCACTAGGCCATCAAAAGAATGAAAAGACCCAGGAGACTGAAGGTTTTGCCACCTTAAAGTACTAAACCATGTAGAATTTTAAAAACAACTAGTGGCAATCAGTGTTAATCAATGAGTTAGTGGATTTCCTCCAATAAGCTGTGAGAGACCTGCAGTGGCAGAACACAAAGTGCTGCAACAGTGTTGTTACAATACAGCAGAGCTATTCCAACAAAGAAAGATGTTTGGTTGGAGAAACTTTGCAAATGACCCTTTTGTATTTATCTACCTGTCTAAGCAAAGGCCTTGCCACATGCTTTAAGATATTACGATCCTTTCTGAGAGTGATGTTTAAAGCCTGAACCCAGTTTGATGGCAATCCATCCAACAGTGTTTAAGACATTTCACTCAAAACCACCAATGTCAACCAGACGGAGGGGATCAACAGAGTCAGTACACTTTATACTCATGAATGTCGATATGAAATTTTGAACCAATCCATTATCTAATAGTTCTTTTAATATTTCAGTCTGGGTGAAAGTGGTGGGCAGATCTACTGACTGACAGACAGACTGACATTTCCATCTCTTGAGTTGTGCTGCTAACATATATAAACCTCAGAAACTGAGAAACAACAATGCTTTACAACTAAAGTCTGTCGTTATTATTTCTTTCAATATATTTGCCTGTTCAATTATATTCCTGTGTTGACGTTAGCTCCACAGTGGTAACTTATCTTTCTGGACTTAACTCTATACCATTTCTCTTACAGTGCAGAACTGAAACTTCAGCATCGAGATTTTGGTTTAGATTTTTAACTAAAAGGACCTCAGCATGTCACCTCTCCTTTTCCTCTGACAGATGACAGCTTGGTAACTTGACTGTCACAGAAAGGGGAGGAGAGCCTTTTATGCATGCTGGACAACCCATTCTATTTTTCTTAAGACTCATGTGTTATTAATTGTGGAATGATTGTCTCGGTCTTGTTTTAGTGAGTGCAATGCTTCCCCTCCAGGGGTGGCTCAGGGATTAATATTTTAGACTGAAAAATAAATGAAATTACCCATCAGAG
Organism: Acanthurus tennentii; assembly: GCA_029783805.1. NCBI lineage: Eukaryota > Metazoa > Chordata > Actinopteri > Acanthuriformes > Acanthuridae > Acanthurus > Acanthurus tennentii. The sequence continues at coordinate 21,979,746 of JAPZDZ010000001.1, read as the reverse complement.
TCTGCAGCATGTCTCGGGGGACAGGGGCTAGCACTCAGGGTACTCTGGCTTCGCACTCAGCCAGCGGACAGTGAGCTCAAGACCAATCAAGCGAACAGAAGAGCATAGCAGATCATGGCCATTCACCACGCACACAGAGGCCTGATAGACTGGAGGGATCTGGCCTGAACAAAGAGATCCCACTCTCCCTCATTCCCGCTCCATTTCTCTCATGCCAGAAACTGGCCCCACCCTGCTCCTGTCCCAGTTTATTGCTGGTGCACCAGCGTGCGGCTAATGCACAGCGTAGCAGTGTGTGACCCCGACCACTTGTCAAGACAGCACCTGTGGCCTGAGGCGGAAGTCATCTCTGTCAATATTATGTTGTAAACAGAAGAGATATTTCCCATTTGAACTAGTTTGCAATGTTAACGGACCAAAGTACTTGCACACAAAAAAGTTGAATCCAATTACAGTCAATTCCATTCAGAGTATTGGTAGTATGATTAAGTTACAATACAGTAAAATTCAACCATCTAATTTTTTTGAATAAGAAACTGCTGTTACATATCACAGAGCCGGACTCTGTACAATTCATCAATTGGTCTCTGTGGAGGCGGTGGAGTCATGGCCCAGGCAGGTCTAGGCCAAGGCCCCCTTTAGAAAGAGACTTTTAGGGCCCTATCGTACGCTTTGCGCCGTGCGCCAGTGGCGCATTGGGCGTGGAAACTTTAAAATTAATTCAGGGGAGG
>JAPZDZ010000001.1:21905013-21917755 GCA_029783805.1 Acanthurus tennentii | reverse complement strand
ACTCTCATTGCTTTTGAGTCAAAATAAAGTACAAGATCAGATAATATAGAGAAAACAAACAGAAGTTAGGGTGGCTCCACATGAAAGATGGTGTTTAGGTCAAAGAAAAAAGAAAGATGCCTTTATATTGATATGCACAGCGAGGGGTTATATTTCTTTAGATTTGTTCTGAAAACCCTCAGCCAGTTTTGACCAGGAATCAACCTCTTGTAATTTCTGCCACAAGATTAACATTTATATCACACACACGCACACACACACACCCAGACAAACAGACACACACAGACACATACTTATTTACTTTGTCTGGTTATGCACACAGTGTACTCTTCGCTGGGCCTCTGCAGTCTTAAGCCTGTGGTAGCTCAGAGGTAAACAACGAGGCTGCGATCAGCCAATAACAACACAAGTAACTAAAGCTTGCATCTCCTAACACAAGGCTGTCAGCCTGCCACGTCTGCCCTCACTGCTGGATCTTCGCAGTAAGTATTTTGATTTATTTCCCTAATAAATTTTCTTCAAAGAAGTTCCAGTCGTACAAAGGGAAACTGTTTTATTGTTCTTAAGATTCCTGGCTAAAAAAATCTATTTATCAGCAAAAAAGTATTTTTATAAAAACATGAGAACTTTCAACTTTAAATGACTTTATCGGCTGCACACATTGTTAGATTTGTCTGGAACAAAAAATAAAGCAAAGGTGAATGTACTGTACATCAAGTGATGCACTTCCACAGTTGAGTCTATAGAAAAAGGAACAGTATGGCCAGTGTGTGTAACAGTGGCAGCAGCCCCTTTATTGACTGGAGAGGATATGTGATCTGAGCGCTCTGCAGGGGGACGTCTTGCCCTTTGACCCTGCAGCCCTCAGGCATTGCCCTTGTGTACGTTGGCAGATGTGACTTACTGAAGCAGACTTTCCTGCGGTGTGACAGCTTGTTACCCCCCACACACACCATCACCCCCCCCTGCCTCGCACACACACACCCACACACCCACACACACACACACACACACAGACCCAAACACACAGAGTCCAGCTCAGATGCCTCCTCTTCTATTGCAGCTCCACCCCTTTACTCCACCCCCGCAATTTCTTGTCTCTGGGGAGATTCATTAACAGGCCCCAGCTTCTCCGCCCTCACCAGTGATTGGCACCATCAACTACCTATCTAATCCGCCCCCTTGCTCAGATGATGGGTCTACTGCTTTCTTAGAGACTGTAGAGTAACAGCTGGAAAGAGGGTGAGGAAGGACGGACAGTGTATGTCTCTGGTTATAAACACAATAGTGATTTGTGTAATCTACCTCATCTGGCCTTACTGAGAAGGAGCGGACAAGAGGAACACATTGACGGTAGTAACAAGGTGGCTGCTCATCAAAACCCACTGGTACAGAAATCATTTTCTCATATTTTTACATCCTCTCCAGCTGGGAGGGTAACTCAAAATCATGAGTAATATAATTGTTTGTACAGAGCACAGGTATCACTGAACTCTACGGCCTTAAAAATAGGAAAACACCTTTTAGCTATGTAGTGTATTTGTATATTATATTAATATACTTATCATCTGGTAATGAGCAGCATCCCTGCTGCCAGCATCTCTCTGTCTCTACAAGCCATAAGATATCATCTTCTGCGCTGTGTGCATATCCTGTGCTGCTCTGCCGTGGCTAAGTGGAAGGAAAACAGTGAGTGCTTGCCAGAGAGAGGTGTCACTTGTTCTCGGTATTAGTAGTAGAGTAGATAAGAAAACAGATGGGACAGGGGAGGTCAGAGGGCTATGCTACGGCTGACAGGTTTGTTTATTTGGCCTGTCTCTGATATCCTGCTTTCCCCCTCCACGCCCCTCGTGGACTCTGCCTACAGCCTGACCTGGAAGTGACCACGCAGTGATGGATCAAGGCCACTTTTCACCAGAGAGTCAACACTACCCACCCCACTCACCACTCAGGCCAACTCAAAACACATGGGGCAAGTGTGGGCTTATTACCCTTCTCTCACAAAAAAAAACAACTAAGTAATTTGTACTCACATAGCAGGGCTGAGTTCTGATACTGTAGGGGGATTTGCAAGGAAAAACAAGATGGACTGACACCAATAGCAAACACACGTGTCAAATAAAAGTGCTGGAATCTGATTAAAATATTTGTGATTATTACAATTAAAGTATTAAATGCATTAACTCAATTTAAGATACATGATTATTGCATTATTCCTTCTCTGAGGAAAAAAGACATCAATAACAGGTTAAACTCGAGCATTCCCTCTTTCCTCCAGCCTGTGTGAGGTCTGAGGTCCTTATGCCTGAGCTAGGCCAGAGCTGATAACCGCCTGGGCACCAACAGATAAGAGCGTTCAGTAAGATCCCACTAACACCGAGCTGAAGAGGCTCTGTAGGCAAGAGGAAGATAAAATGGATCCAACATATTCCAGAAGATTCTCTTAGTCAGGATGACTCATTTCCTTTAATGACAGATGGACACAAATCAGATGGTTAGGAAGCAAAAACATGTCTCCAGGAAGAATCCTGCAACTAATCACAGTGCAAGTTTTCCTCAAAAGAAGTTTATTGTACATTTTTGCCTTGGGTGAACTGATTTAGTTAAGTCAGAGTTAGATCAAAGTCATCAGAGCTATTCATATTATTGTGCTCCTTGCATTTAAACGGTCTCGCTTGTGTGTAATTATTTTAGGGAAGTGCTACAAAAAGACTTTAAGGATGAGTAGTCAGTGGTCAGAATCCCACCATGATGCAAGCTGAAAATCCCTAAATTGTGTAATCTTTAAAGGGAGCCAGCATTATTGTAACAGAGTGCTGTAGCAGACATACAGGGGAACTGATTTATATGACATTCTGCAGATACCACATGCTTTACACTATGTGAACAGCATTTGGACAGTGAAAACATAAATAAAAGGTGAAGAGACCTCTTTTTAAAAGGCATAAATATGGCTTAAATGCTTCCTATGACTGCTGTTTACCCTACATATTTTTTTTTGTTCATTTTTGTATATTTTAACAAGAAAACCGCTAACATAACCTCAAGATGAGCCCTTCTCAGGACAATTTTTTGGAAATATTTTTCAATTATTATCTGGACTGAGGGAGCAACTGTTCAGCATCAGAGTTAAATATTAACATTAACATTAATACTAGCACAAGTGAATATGACTTTTTAATTAGGTAGCATGCCACAAAAAATAAATAAATGCATTGACGTCACTTATCTTTCATAACCATCAGTGTTACATGTTTTATTAGGCTGTTACTGGGCTTGTGCTCAGTCTTGTTTTTGGAACAAACAGGACAGAATTTTTGGATTTTAGGATGACTGCCTCTCATGTTGGACTGTCCCAAAATTTCTAGACATCTGGTCACCCCATGTGCAATGCTGACATCACCGGTACAATGAACTAAAAGTTAAACAACTCTTGTGAAGCGCAGCACACTGTGTTATATTCCAGTCTGGGTTAATAGAAAAAAATAAAAAATAGAGGACATCCAGGCCTCCTCCTCATCTGGCTTCAAAAAATAGTCCCAAGACAAGTGGAATGGCACAGACAGTTTTACAGAAGGGGCACAACACAGAGACTTAACTAACACTTCTTCGAATGTCCCATAGTGGATGGCTTGTAATCCCTCTAGTTCTAAACAGACGAGTGGAAATCAAAAACAAAGCAGCGCTAAAAACAACCAAAACATCTGCAGGGCAGCTACGCCAAGGCAAAGAGGATATCAAGCACACCCACATTCAGCCAAACAGATGGTTCGTCTCCACCATCACTCTCACACACATATCCTGCTCAGACACACACTCGCACCCACACATCAGACTCTAGCCTGGGAGTGTCATGCTGCTGCTCCAGCCCACCGGCCAGGAGGACAGGGGGTGTGTCTTAGAGTGTGTGTTTGAAAAATCCAAATAAAATCAGACAGGACATCAGTGGTCAGTTCAAACCAAACACACACCAAAATGTTTGTGCAAGTACGGGATGAACACATTAGACCACGGATGCATATGAGAACATGCATCCTTCCCCTCACTGCTTCCATCTGCAGGAAGGACATGGTGATAACTAGCTGCTAACAAATACACAGGAGTGTGTGCATGTGGTATGAGAGACACCGGGGGAGTGTTTGATGGGTTCGTGTGTGTGTGTGCGTGTGTGTGTGTGTGTGAGTATGAAGGTCTTCTTCTCCCCCTCTCCCTCCACACGACATGCTCAGTGTGAAGCAGACCTGTTCAGACAGTGAGGGCCGACTCCTGTTTAGACTGAGCCGGCGCCAGTCGTCCCCTCACTTCGCCTCAGCAACGACAGGTGAGAGGCTTCAGCTGACATCATCACACTCACCACTGACAAGCGAGCGACACACCACAGTCCATCCATCTCTCCTGTCACGCAGAAACCTTGTATTTCCACTGTAGTGTTAAGGAATTAAGGAGGAATCTTTTTTTTGTCTTGTTTTCTGCCTCTTTTTTTGCTTTTGTAAATTACAAATGATTACACAAGGGTCAAGGGTTATAAAAACAACTTTCAACCAAGAGTAAGAAAAAAGAAAGTAAGAAAACACAGTATGTTTTTGTAATGACAGAAAATGACCTTTGTGCAGATTACTGTTGCTTAAGCAGTGAAGTTCTGGTTTTATATGCACTGAAGAAAAAAGATGACGATGAAGAACAAAACAAGGTCAAGTCTCAGGACTTCTTGGACACTTCCAAGGTTACTTAGATGTAGTTAGATGGGCTGTATTACATCTCATGTCACAGCTTACACTTGAGATCTGACAAACATGGCAGACTGCAAAGCAACAGCAAAGAAATAGTTTCTAATGTGACAGAAAAAAGTAAAAGCCTGCAAAACTGTGTCCAATATGTATAAATTTGCGATTACACAAAAGCAAGTTTACTGACGCCTGTTGTATTCCAAGTCTGTGTTGATGTAAATTTACATGCAAAAGCATTTGTTCCATTTCTTTTGTGTACACTGATGCGTTTTTCCTGCCAGCTGTGTGTTCTGTATCCAGCAGATACACTCTAATCAAATCAGTGGGCCCTCTCTTTTTTCCTTTCTTTTCCCTCAGTATAAATCCCAGTTTTCAAGCATGATTCCTGTCGCACAGCAAGTTCAATATAATTTATTTTGAATTATCTATTCTCTCTGTCTCTTCACTAGCTTCATCAGGACAAACACAGTTATTCATATTTACAATCCCCTGACACATTAATGCATAACTGTTAAAGGAAGAGACTGAATTTTTTGTATTCTAATAAATGGAAAGAGAGATGTGTACAAGTGAAACCCTGTATAATATGAAAATTATTGTACTACTGTCATAAATAACACATGAAACTGGAAAATCTTGCGTAAGAAATGTATGGATTCTGCTTGGATTTGCAGACCTATAGTGGGATAAGGTAAAGTTTTTGTCATAACATTTTAAAAAGTGGCAACAAAAACAACATTAAAATTTATGTGTGTTGTCTTTCATTTAATTACCAGCATGTAATTTTTTTCTTAGAAGAAAATGTTCTATTGCATCCAGGCATTCAGTGAATTTTTTTTTTTCTCATTTGATTTTGTTATGATTAACATTTTTCTCTGGGAGGCAATGACTGAATCAGTGCAGTATTAAAAAAAAATCTCAAATCTTAAATTGTGAACCAAAGTTTTCGGCTTTAGTTTCCCAGGGTGAACTGTAGTTTGCCCCCTGATGAGGGTGGAGATTACCCTGCTCCTCCACGACAGCTTTACAATCCCCAAGGTTAAATGAGGACCAATTGTCTTGCAATATATTACCTCTAGACCGATCCCAGTTAGATGGGCTGATAGGTTATAAATATTAGTAATCAGAGGGGAAAGCGGGGGAAAACACAAGGCTTTAAAGCTGCACTAATAATCAATTAATCAAAATTGTCCCTACATTCACCCCTTTGTGGGATTGATGCAGACATCCCTTGTCATAAAACGAGATCACTGTGGAATTTGGTTTCTAGCGCTGCTTACCAGGCACTGACAGCACATATATCAGCTTAAAAGGCATTGTGTGTGCATGCATTCACTGCATTACATTTCTCACAATATGTAGTGACCCAGCCACGCTGTGAAAAATGTTAAGTTGCATGGTTTGTTAACACAAGAGATCAATATGTGTCAGACTACATTATGAAACTGCATTCAAAAAAAAAAAAAAAAATCAGCTACTGTAGTGACTGCAGATGGCAAAAACTGACCATTTATCAGTACGGATGATGATAACACACCACGCACATGAACAAAAAACTGAGAGTGAAGAAAGGATACTTTGTACTCGCTGCAAACAGAGTCTGTGATAAAATAAGACATGAGACAGGTTTCTCTGAGGAACAGTGAGTGGTAACAGTATAGCATGTGGACACAGTCACTGTGTTTCACTGGTTACACGACATGCTCTATTTAAAAGGCTAATCCAGCCTCACCTATGCAGCAGTCTGGTCTCCCCAACTCCCTGCTGTGCATGCTCTGTAGGTGTGCCGGACACACACACACACAAACACTGTGATGCTGAGTCTTTTCACACGCACAAGCTACATTGAAGCACATGCACGAACACACACAATCAGACAGGATTTGCTATATGCGTGCACACATAGAGAAAAAAACACTGACACACACAAACACACATACACACAAACTGAAATGTCCACTGTGACCCTCCTCCCTCTCTGCTTCCATTCCCCATTTACAGCCTCTAAAAGCCTTTTCCATTTAGCAGTGGGCCTGGGGCTGTGAGTGACAGGGAACAGAATGGACCTTATGTTGTCACTTTCTCAGCACTGTGGCCTGGAGGGGGGACTGGCACTGGCGGTCTGCTCCTGGTGCTGGAGTGAGTGGCGGGTGGGGAGGAGTGTGGTGGAGGAGGAGGGGGGTTGGGTGGTCGATCACAGACCTGCAGGGGCACAAACATAAACTTGGCTACAGTCTCAAATTAACTTAGAAATTACTTAAAGGGGGGCTAGCACAGCTCTCTGCCCTCTTTATATTCAGAATAAATGGTAGTGAACAGAGATTTGACGGCACCAAGTGACATTTGATGAAATTTTGAGGGCGAAGTGGAAGGAAAATCAGTGGTAACCTTCTCAATAGGATAATGTCCAGAGGTTGATTGGTCGATTCTGAGGTTTAGTGCTTCCTCAGTTGGTCAATACTTACCTTTGAGCTTAGATTCTGGCTTTAAATGCCAAATACAAAATCATTAACATATTGAAATAGATTGTCAGTTACCTGGGAGACAAAATTTAGATATTTATAAACTGTTTGCATCGACTCTAGAACTGGGCTTCGTCCCAGTTTAGTGTGATCTTGACTGTTACATTTAACATTGAAAAATTACAAACTCTTACCACAACTTAACAGTCTCTTGCAAAGCAGACATTAAACACGAAACAGGGTACTTTATGGCATTTTGCCTTCATTTGACAGTAACAGTTTCAGGCAGGAAATAAAGAAAAGACGGAGGGGAAGATAGAGAAAAAGATAGAAGGCTATGAAATTCAACAAAACTCCCCAAATCAGGTGTATTGCAGTGTTACATTATGTAACCACTCTGTCACCGGATGCCCCAGCCAGACTGTCACTGATGCATCAGGTTTATCTGATTCATCCACAGTAAGGTGACTGTTCGAACATGAAAAAGTATACAAATCCTTTCAAACTCCTTAGAAGATATTCTGGCAAAGAATCAATCAGGATAATTTTTTTTAAAAAAGAGAGAAACATATCGAATAGATAATGGTCCATTGTTTGGCCCCTACCTTCACTGATAAAAAAATATGAATCACTCATTCAGAGTTTGGTTACCCACTTCTTTCCCTGTGGGTCTGTGCAACCAGCTATCATGGGCCCAACACCGGCTCAACGTTCAGGTATGCAGCGAGAAAGCAGACGTGTGACGTTGACAGATGGCTGGGTGTTGACAGTGAGTGGCAGGCAGACTACCTGTTCCACAGTTCACTTGGAGATTCATTAAGCATTTTGGACAGGCTCCTTTTCGAAAGGCCTCGCTGCTGAGTAACCCGATCCCGGCCTGAGGGATACTGTAATGTTTCTACATGAATCGCACCAAACTATGGGTGAGCGCTCTGTCACAGGCCAAGGGAGACACGGAAAAGCAGGGAGAAAGAGGAAGAGGGGGTGGATGGGTTTGTGTAGTGTGACATCCCTCTATTCTTATCTCTTTTCTTCTCTAATGACAAATGGCTCATCCCACAGCTCGCTTTCCATTCAAACCAGGTTCTTAACTTTTTTTTTATGTCTCCCCTTCGTCCCCATGTTGTGACAGGCATCTAAATTGATTAAGTTGTGCCCCAGAACCTGACACTACAGCGTGTTGCCTTCTATTTGTTGATTACTATTGATTTTCTTTGATACTTCATTTAAAAATCAATAGCCAGAGCAGAAGAAAAATAGGCGCAGTTTACACATACTTTAACATACTATTGTGCAACAGAGAAGGCCGCAATTTTGGCAGTAGCTGTGATGGCAGCAGCCAATTACGAGGAAAGCTCTTAACAGGTGAAAGAGAGAGGCCCCAGATCGATTCTAAGCTTTCTTCTCCAATCACAGAAAGTGGCCATAAATTAAAGCGCATCTGTTTTGTTTTGAAGACAGCCATGAAGCATGGCTGCAACTTTTTATTTTTTTAATTTCTTGGTATCCTTTGCTCTTAACACAACCCTCCCTCTTTTGAAATAACTGCTCCATCCTCCATCATTACATGACAGACAGAGGGGACAAGTGTCAAATAACAGGCAAACAGCGTGCCTACAGAATGATATATCAGTGAAATTTGACCTGTCTCCCTGCATTTGAATTTACAATGGGAGTGTAAAGTAATTTACAGTAAGTTATGCTATTCTACTCCTCAGATCAGCCACTCCTGCTGTATTGCTTTTGAGTCATTATGTATGAAGTCTGCATTTTTTCAATAAAACCAGAGTAACAAGTTGTCTCTAAGTCTTCACTGAAACTTACTGACATATTGTTGCCTAACTGCAGATTGTTATTTTTATTAGAAATGATAATAAAACTTGTAGCACTTTGCGCCATTTCAATTTTATTAAGCAACATAGTGGGGCAATAAAGATGAAAGGGAGAGACGGATTGCCAGCAACAAAACTGAAATGCTTTCAGTTGCTGGATGCAGTTAGGGTTCACTTGACTTCTGCCGTCAGCAGTGACACAAACTTGACCTGTGCTAAGAGGTGGATGTCAATTATTCACTTTTCTCACTGGGATGAAAAATAACAGCTTCTTCATATTAAACATACTGGTTTTTAACTGAAGAACAGAAAAGTAAAATAAAAATTATTGATTTGAAAGGTGATAAATGGTAAAAGAAAAAACCTTGACTTAAAGGTAATGTACATAAAAGTAATTCAAAGAATTATTTTTTATCCTTTTAAAGAACCATAAGTTTATCAGTACTTAATTTTCAGCTTTCTGTCACCTACATGTAGACTTAGTCTCAAGAATACCCCAAAACTTATTAACACATTTATCATGCACGTAAATCTTAATTCATTAGTACCTCTAACATCAACTTATCTGCCTACTTCAGTTCTACCCTTACCAAGGAGACTCTTATTTCTGATTCATTTTGTTTTTCTATTAGCAAAGAAAATAACCAATCTTCAAAAAAAAGAAAAAAAAGCTTACTGGAAGAATGTTGCAAGGGCCGAGGAAGGACCCATTAAATTTTGGAACAAATCTGTGGATGAACAGATAACTTTTTACTTTCGTGTGCATTGCCAGATAGAACATTTGGCCTTTGTGAATGAACGCTGTAGATCTTGTAATTAATATGACAGGAGCACTTTGTGACAGTAGTCTCACAGGAGAACCCAAACAATTGTAATGTCTCCACAATTGTAACAATGTTTTTTTTTCTCTCTGTTTGTCTTCCTTTCTTTGTTTTTTTTGCTCAAACTAAGGTGTGGCAGTGGAAACGTAAATACACATATATCATGATACTAATTAAATCCTGACTCATATTCAAATGCAAGATTGCCATCAAAGTAAGGTGCTTTTCAGTAACACCAAATCCTCCACAGTCATGCATTCATGTTATGTCTTATGTATCTAAAAAATTAGACATTATGATTGAACAAGCAGCCAGCTTATGTTTGGATGTACTAACTGAACATCTACAGCTGCCTGAACGAGCTCTGGTGAGCACACACACTCAGCAGCACTCCAGTAGTCCTGTCCTCACAGGGAGTGCAGCCGTCACACTAAAGTCACACTAAACAGCCCCAACAAAATCCAGACTGGAAGCCTGCAAACGAAGTCATGCAACATGTAAACTGTGGAGGTTTTTTCTGCCTCTCTCTGTTTTTCACCCTGTGACTGCCTGTCATTTGTCCTCAGTTGCACTAATCTTTTACTCTCCTTTCCCTCTTCCCCTCACTGCCCCCGTCACCCTTTGCCCAAACTCAAGCATGCAGAACAGAGCAGGCAGGTCTTCTCTAGCAGACCAGAACGCTCTGTTCTCAGAGTTCTCACCTTTCACCCAGGGTGAACGTGAGGCGGCATCACCCGGGCCCCCCGAGCCCCGCGGAGACCAGAACACAACACCGACCCGACGATCCGAGCTGTATGGAGAGTCAGCGGCACGCTGAAAGACACAAGGTTGAAGACAGAAACCAGGTAGAACAAACAGGTGACTGACATAGAAAAAGACACAGAGGTGACATGGAGACATCAAAAGCTGGTTTGAGTATAAAAGGTTGTCAAGTTTGGGTCTCTTATTCAGGTAGCAGGTGTCTGTGTCTAAATGTGACATACAGACCCCTCTTAGGTGAGGTGTGGGACAATCTGTCTTAAATTGTTTTTAAGACTGTCAGAATATCAGACTTTAACCACACAATTATCAGGCTTAATGAACAATAAAGATATAAAAGAGACAATGATAGAATAATGAGGGATTTAAATCTTACAATCAAAATGATCTTCTGCTTTATTTTTTGTGTCTTTTGTTAACTTTCTGGCAAATAAATTAAGCAGCAGATACAAGTGTGGGGAGATGGAGAGAGAGTGTGAAACATACTGATCAAAAGCATACAAAAAGAATAATTTAACATTAAGTGCGTTACTGCTGCTTACTATGACAAATAGAAAAAAAAGGATTAAGATGTGCTGTATTATTTACAGGATCTTATCATATTTGCTTTATAACCACAATATTAACATTTAATTTCTCAAGTATCATGGTTACTATCAACACCCCAACTGTTTGTTATATGTTTATGTTATATGTTTATGTGTGTATGGAATGATAACTTGCAGTCAGACCATGCAATGACTGAAAAAATTTAAAATAATCATCAGGATGTCAGATTTGTGAATCGGAGTATCTGATCTGCTTTGACATATTAAGAAACAAATACAAACCCATAGTATTAAATTAATAATGTATATTGTTGACCCTTATAATAATCATTGACTTTTTCAGAAATTGGTTGATATCAATTAAGCTATTGAACATGTTAAAAAGGCCATTTCAGTGTATTGATTTGCACAAGTTAAACATTATCACCAAACATGACCTGTGTTTTTTCATTTCTCTTTATTGTAACTTTGATAAAAATTACTTTTTAACTGTTTTAGATTCCATAAAATAAGTTTGTAAAAAATTTGCCCACTTGTGCATGTTTGCCTGCTGGCCTGCTCAGAGGTATAAGCGCATGTGTGTGTGTTCCAGCGGCAGCGACCTTGTCCCTGCCCCCTCCAGCAGGAGTGACAGATGCTCAGTAATCTGTGTGAAAGGCGATCCACCACTTAATGGGATTGTTTCTGTTACACCTTAAAGAAGAGGCAGCCAGCAGACCAGAGCTGAGCAGTCGTCCTCCATAACTGCTGTCCTGGGACCTCAGGTGGACACAGCGGGTGAAGAAACGCCACACGAGCGTCGGGGATGGAGGGGAGGAGGGGGGGCTTCACACCTCAGAATCATAAAACAGTGCAGAGTGTATTGTCTTAAAACAGATGGCTGACATATTGACAAGAAGCAGAGGGCTGATATGGTTGAAAAGTGTGAAAACCCCTGAACATATGGAAGCCTGATTGCCACAGTTAATGGATATGTTTTTGAGGTGCTGTCAAACAGGTGTCTCTTGTTACTGGACCATAAAAAAAGTAAGTCTTCTACCTGGAGTTATCCTATAGTAAGTTACTGCTCAATAGGTTTGGGTTTTGTGTTAATTAGTTATGATTCTGATTATCAATTATCGGTCTCATCATTTCACAGTTTTGATTCTGAAATGGTAAGAGAGAAATTTTAATCTTAATTGAAGCTTTGAATGTCAAAACATTAAATCTCTACTTAAACTTAAAGACAAAACCACAATTAAATAACTAACAATGTCTGCTTTTAACAGTGACTGTTATTGGTCTCCATGCTTTCTTACCTTTGCAGATGACATAATGTTATTGGACAACATGTTAGGTTGAGACACTGCTAGTCATCAGAACATGTCTTAGACAAGAGGACTGGCACAGCTAGCTAATGGTTATCTTAGTTTATGTGCAGGCATATGAAGCCTTTGAATAACCATTTTGTGCAAAATATATAAACACAATATACGTTTTTAGCTAGCTTTTTAAGTTTTGGTAAACTGATTTTGGTATCTTTTGAAAGAGTTAGGCAAGCTGATCCTCATGTCCCATCTTTGTGCTAAGCTAAGCTAACCAAATTCTAGTGGA
>JAPZDZ010000001.1:21844850-21859490 GCA_029783805.1 Acanthurus tennentii | reverse complement strand
ATGCTGCAGTTTTCCCCATACACATGCTTTTACTTGACTTAAAAGTCCAACGTGTAAGACATAGAAGGGATCTATTGTTGATAATGGAATAAAATTCATTTAGTATTTTTTCTTTGGTTTATAATAATCTGATAGTAAGAATCATGTTTTCATCACCTTAGAATGACCCTTAGAGTGAGAGTGAATGGATCTTAATCCACAGAGTTTACCATGTTACACCACCACATTGCTCATGTTTCTGCAGTAGCTCTGAAATGACAGACCAAAATCTGGCTCTAGACACGGGGCCTGGTTTTTTCATGTGTTCTGCATCCACCAAAGGTTCTCCTACATGCTTGGAAAGGGAGGGGCATGTACTTGATACAATCTGCAACCTCACCACTCTATGCTAGTAAATCATAAACATTTGACCTTAAAATAACACATATCCTAATATCTAAACAGACTTAAGACTTAAAAGTGTTTCTTTGCAGTGAGGAAGTGTTTTTTCATACATGCATTAACCTCATTATTAACTGCCTGTACTAGCTGCAGTGTTCTGTTTGATTTAGGATTACTGCCACTTTTTACTTACAAGACATGATCCATGATTAGGATCATAACAAAACCCAGACTTCAAGTGTTTTTGCTCTGAAATTATTTGAGCAGCATCGTTGGATAGACAATCTGATTTGGCTGCATTATTCAAATCACTTATTTGCAAGTCAAAACTAAGGTCTGCATACCAGAAACAGCACAGACAGTAGGTTTGAGATGAACCACGAAATATCACTGCAAATCTATCAGACATCAATGACAGATTAGTTTGTAAGTTTAATGTTTGCTTTTTTTGTTTACATTCATATAAAAATGGCTTAGATGTTACTGCTAAACTAAAGATTAGTTTAAAACCTTTCTGATGGCTCATGTTCGATGGATTCCATTAAAACACTCTCCTGTGATGGTGTCACTTCTCTATGTGACACTCTTTGTTTTCCTCACCTGTATCGATGCAAAAGTGAGAGCAGCCCATATGACATACATCATGATCTCCTTTAACTTCTTCACAACAAGAGCTTCACAACCCTGCCACAGAAAACAAATAACATTAAAAGAGTTTCAAGACTACAAGGTTTTTCAAAACACAATAATGCCTGGGAACCTGTTACATTTGCTCATGCAATAAAAGAATCCAGGAAAATAGGCTTGTGCATTCTGTTTGTACCTCCTGGTAGAGATCTGCTGGTCGAGTGAGAGTGCCGGTACAGTTACTGATGCTCGGCTGACAGCAGCTGACTGGGACACTGTTGTTCTTGGATTCTTTAAACCAGCGTGTGTTCCTCCAGTCAGAGTAGTTGTGAATGCCACAGCAGTGAAGCTAAAAAGAGAATAAAGAAGAATGTTCAGACAAAATCTGCAAAATCTGTGATTAAGAGTACAATCTAAAATTTGTTCCACAATCTCAAACTAAAATATGAATACATCGTAACAATATTCTCATAAAAAGGTACCAATTTCCTCTCACCTGCCTCTGCACATAGTCAATAGCGCGGCTTGGAGCATCAGTGTTTGTGCCGTTATATTCATTGTAAACCTTCTGGATGGAGTGATTTACTTCATTTTCTACCTGAAATACAAACACAACAACTGTTACTGTTTCTGTTCAGTGACTACACCTTTTAAATGTTGTTTCTAAGGACCAACATAATTCTAAAAACTCATTTAGTGTGGACCCATGAGTAACACTATTACCCAATGGGGTTTAAAAAACATGAGAGCAGCTCTAAAATTCAAGGCTTATTAATCAAAGTAAAGGTCATTCTGAAACAAAAAAACATGCAACAATTCATCATGTTTTGCTGACATGTCAGCTCAATTATATCCATCCTATATTCCAAATGGGACAAACATACAAACCTAGATACCAAATTACCTAAGTAGGCAATATATAGATTAGATCGTCTGACTATAATTCCCCAATACTACAGGAGAGAGATAAAGAAATGAATAGCTTTTCTCAATCTGGGACCCAAATGCATTCATTTTCATTTTCCTTTAGTTGCAAAATATAACACTTGTTTAATCCAATGAGACAGTGTTTACCTTTGCCCTGTATATGTAGCCGAGCACCACCACCACACACTCTGTTACAAATACCAGCAGGAGAATGGCAGCGAACTGAAATGACAACAAAAGTCACACTGTTCAGATATGCAAAAATAAGGTGAGTTAAAAAATATATATGATGCTGCTAACATTTTTTACAGCTATAAGTAATGTTTGGCCTCATGCTGTTTTTGTGTCCTTATGCTCCCTATAGTATTAAACAAACGTTGCATGCACGTTGCACATCCCCCGCCAGTTGATTGTCACAATAAAATAGTCAACACTCACAGTAGCCAGACCGCAGGAGCTTTCACGTATGGTTGCACAGCAGCCAATCAAGCCAATGATGAAGAGAAGAGTCCCAACTGCAATTATAATGACAGCAGGAATCAAAGTGTACACATCTTCAAAGAAATGGTCGTAGTCATCATATGTGATGAACACATAGGCTCCAATGTAGCATAAAATTCCAGCTGCAGCCTGTAGAGATAAACAGAGAACCAGGAGTCAGACTGACACTCAAAGGCAAAGGGGTCCTTAAGTATATGACTCCTAATTATATTTGAATGAATATCTTCCTCTTTCATGTTAAAATTTAATTCTGTTGTTCGAACTGCTCAAAGTGCAATTTTTTATTTGTTAATAATTAATTTGTGATGTTCTGTTTCTTTATATTAGACTGCACTTTTGAGGACAGTTATCCTGTTGCATAGTGCATTACAGTGTATGCTGTATGCAGATGAGCAGGTGTATTGTACTTAGATACTGTAGTTTTTAATGATGCAGGACTTTGTAATGCAGTTTTAGTATCTTTTCGTCTCTCATTCAGAATTTTAGTACTTGGATTGTAAGCAATGTACATCCTTTTTTCGCATTACTTGTTTTACTGTAATCATGCATTTAAAACAAACATGGATGTAAGAATATTGCAGAGGCAAGAGATAAAGCGCCAGCATTTATTGCTTTAACACCAGGCCCAGTTTCACAAATCAGACACATTTACCTCTTGCTAAGAATAGCAAAGGTATGTTTAAAAGACTGGTGCAATATGAACTGTGCCACGTTATCTCCTCATTATTTACACAATCTGCGGATGAATTGTCTCTTTCAATCTTAATCATGCCAAATTTAGACCATCCTTTCCCTTTCAAGTGTTACCATATGTTTATCTTAATCCACCTCAGCGAGTCTGATAGTTTCTTGACACAATGCAGCTCAGATAGCACTGCAGGATAACTTAGCAGTCGCCTCAGCAGCTGCTGCATAACGTCATAGGTACAACTTATGGACGCTACCGACACAATGTAGCAAGTTCCCGTTACATTTTCATTTCTCCAATTAGCAGCTTTCACAATGAACACAAAGAGGACTCTGTGTCCGTGAATATCTCGGGTGGAAAAGCAGCTCGACTGCCGCTGAGCCGCATACCGCAGCGCATCTCTGGCGCAGTTTGTTAGCTTGCTAATGCTCTCCATCACTGGGATGCTGCACATTGTTCAAACATCCGTCGTTTTCTTACCCAAAATATGAGATTAAGAAAAACCAGGACGGTTTTGGACGATGTAATTCCACACTGCCCCATGGTATCGTGCGCTCTTAAATTAAAACTATTACTATAAAAAATATTGTTGCACCTGCACCTTTGCTGTTATAATAATAAAATGGCTTCGTTGGTCCTGCCCCACTTTGTAGATCCCTCTGGACTCGACCAATGAAATCGTCGCAAAGCTGTACTTTAAAAAAAGGGGATCACGTGCTTCGATGACATCACCATTCAAAACAAACATGTTTGATGGAGGACATTTTAAAACTAAGTCCCTGCCTGTAATATTGAGTAGAATACATATCTGTATGTGCAGATATCCATTTATAACTGTGTATATAAGTATACAAAGCGTGGAGCGTGTGTATTTTGTGTTGATTTAAAAAACAGTGAATCACTGCAACCTCGGCGCATTACACACATGTCGCATTGTATTTCTAGGCATTAGTATGGTGCTTTAAATTTAGATTTAATTGATCTGAAGGGGTAGAGCAACAGAGTTTATTTAAGTAAATACACTTGGATTCAATGTGTCATATGCAATAAGAAGAATTCGACAGAAAGCTACGGGGTGTGTTCTTCAGTAGGCTACACATGGCACTGTTATTTACTCGGTGTTACTTGTATAGCAACTTGGGGGAGAATAAAAGTAATTTTTTTGATAAAGTTTATTTTATTTAGGAAATTGAGGCTTATTTCTCAATGGAGGGATTAAATTTATTAAAACTTCACAGCAGACCTTCAGCTGTTCTGTTATGATCTCTTCGGTGCAAGCGCACACAGCTTAGTGGCCCACATGCTGGATAAGTGATTTGTTTCAGAGTTTTATCACTTTTCTGCAGCTGTAGCACCCCTCTTTTAAACACAAAATTTAGGCCTACTAAAAAACAGACAGGGAGCATCAACAATGAAATGTGTTCATGTGGTTTAATGCCAGAGGGTGGCACTGTAACATAGCTGGTTTTATACTGCCATCAAATGAAGGATACAGAATACAGGATGAAGCCTTATCAAGTGCAAGAGGCTGGTAAGAACACCCTACAACCATTGACTGCAGTAATCCTTATGATGACTACGTAGCCTACATTTTTCAGATGCTTAGTTTCAGGCTGAAATTAATAATGAATGAGCTTAAGAGATAAATGTGATATACTCCTACTCTTTTTTTCCAGCTATGAGAACCTGTTTATCCCCTACGGGAGGAGGATTGATCACCCAGTTGAAAATGAGTGCCTTAAAGCCTTGGTTTTATTGAGTTAAAGCTTGTGACATTTGTCTGTGTCAACTTTTGGTGGTCAAACTAAACAAGAGTCGGCACTTAAAAATTCGAGTAAAAGATAAAGTTAATGTTCACACAACATACATCCACATTGTAAATTATGCATTAAGGCTTCATGAAAGCTATAATGAGAGTCATTATTAAAACACAGTAATGTAACACAAAGAATAGAAGCAAATATACAAGTTGATGAAGACTGAATACCTCAAAGTCTCAAAGATGAAAGAGCTGGGACTTTGGGTCATGTGATTACAAATCATTACATTACTGTGTTTAAGTTGGTACATAGCTTATAAAAATCACGGGTTTCTGCAGCTACTGAACTATGAAAAATTAAGGCTTTTTGTTAATATCGCAGAAGTAGTAGGTTCTAGCAGTAATGTTAAATCATCATCAGTCGCTCTAACATGAATGCAACTTGACCTGCATGGACAGGATATCACTATTTGTATGGTAAACAGAATGATGTACTATACTGTCTGTTATGTTTGTTTAAATTAAAATGCCCTCACATGACATGTGAAACAGATTTACAACCAGAGCTTTAATTACAAAATGACTAAACTGTCCAAGAAACAACATCATGGAAACAAAAGATAGAAGACGTTAATGTTCCATAACTGAGGTAAATGTGTCACACAGCAGCAGTTTAGGATAACAGAAAATGATTTGGATGACATTGCAGCCAATAAAAAAAGCTGGATGAACAAAATAAGTCTCTGTGATTTGAGAATATAAAATTATCAGTGTTAAAAATGTCATTTCACCTACTCAACAGGAAGAAATCTGTGATCTTGCCAGTTTGAGTGGTGGCTGTTAATTACTTTCTTTTAGCTCAGACATTTAGTGTAACCAATTCCTCGTGCTGAATATAACACAGCCTGTAGTTTTTTCAGTCTAAAGGTGTTTTGTTTTTCATTATAAAATAGCCATTTTTCCCACTAGCTACCATAGACAAGCCACATGGAAGTTTGATTTGAATTACCTTTAATCACATCACAGCTAAGAGTAGTGTCCTCTTAAATGACTATAAATAGTAAATCCTAGCCAATACCAATACCTGTGCGGTTGCTGGATACAATTTAATGTAGTCTAACATGACTGTGAAGAAAATTAGGGGCAATTTTATCGTAAAACCTTTTGTATGATTCTCACCTCCCTCAAAGTCTTTATTCAACTCATCCTGGCTTCTTCACCTCCTGTCTAATTGATATGGATTTTTGGGGGGAGGGTATATTAGAATGATTTTTTGCCTGGATTCACTCCAGCTAACACATTAAAAAAATAAATGAATAAATCTGTGCAGGAGTAACATTTCTTTTCCTGGAATTTAAATTTATAGCAGTCTTCTCTTTGGCACCAAGTTGGCTGTGAATTTAAGAGTGTTTCATTTGTGTAGGTCGACAGAAGGAGGGATTACTAAATAAATCTGGACATAAAGGAACGAGGACTTTATACAAGCAAACATTAAAAGTAAACAGAAGGCGTGGAGATGCTAAATCCAGCCTCTTAAGAGTGAGAAACCACATGTCATGGGAGTTGTGTGCGTGCTCAAATAATCATCAGTTAACACTCTGCAACATGTTTGAATCTGCAAATTAAATTCATCAGAGGACAGTAACACCCCCCCCACACACACACACACACACACACACACATTTAGCTGCACTGCTCGACAAATTAGTGTGCAGATTCCCACATTTTTAATTAATTTATGAAATACACAACATTTAAGGATTTCTTTCACATCTAAGGTAACTTGTGTGTTAATGCCATCAGTAAAAAAAAAGCAATGGTTGACTCAATATCCAGATTCTTAGCATGTTGTAAGTGTTTTAACTGCAAAGATCGAGTAACAGTTTGTCCTTTTGATTAAAAAAACATTTTAGCCAAAAGGAACACCAAAGAAGGTGCTTATTTTTCATGTCAAAGTTATTAATGTACATTCAAATGCTTTTATTTAAGGAATTATATTTCCTGTGACCCTGTGAGTGTTTTTTTTTTTAAATTGTATCCAATTTTCCAGCCTACTAACCTACTTTTGTACAAAGTGCTGCACCTGAAATTCCCAGGATCTCAAGACTGTTATTTGGCAAGATAGTGTTTACTCAAGATGTGTATTTCAATGGGGAAAAAAGCAATTTTCTGTTATCCACTGAGCAAAATTTGGGTCTGTTCTGGAAGATTTTTTGTTTAGTGTGTTGCAATTGTATCAATAATATACACACAAATTTTAGTTTACTAAATAGATCTTACTTAAATGTCAATAATACATGCATAAAGTTATTGACTAAATGATCACTATGTGTGACGATGCTCATCCAAACTACAGCAATAAGGTTAGACAGAACAATCGTATAATACAATTCTCCAAGAATTACATTACAACAAGGACTGAACATTCAAACCTGCATGCAGGGACTACTTGTTTGCAGGACTGTTGTATTAGAGTGTTTTAGCTTTAGCTTAGTGCACCTGCTACAATGAAAACATGTTATCTTTATTCTTGTGTCTCTTATTGGGCAGTAATTTTGGAGTTAACCAGGAATTTACACTTTACAACTTTCATCTCTCACTTGAAAAGTGGATTATAGCCTGTATGTTTCATCACACTACTCACATAGGGAGCATTTTCCTCACCTTGAAAATGACGCAAAACAACAGACAAGGCATTGTGGGAGTGCTGTTGAAATAGACTATCTATTACCTACAAAGGACTGGCCCAAGGCAAAGAACCGGCCATCTCACTTCACAACTATTGATCGAGAAAACAGATCATCCCTTTATGCAAAGGACAGAAGAAGTGCAAAAGATCATAACAGGGAACTGGAGAATGTGTTTTATATAAGCTGCCTACATTTGTTTTTTATATAAGTGTTATTTCGGAAAATGCCTTTGGCAAAAAAGTGAAAACAATCTTACTCATGCTGACCAATCAGCCATTTGTATTGGACCCATAAATAAAGGCTGGCTGTGAAGGTGACATGTACCAGATCCCTGCGGAGGACAAACCAAAGGGGACGAACTGAATATGGAAGTTTTCATGTAATAAAGCCTAGACTGACATATTGACATGCGCGCTGATGCCACAATGAAGTGCAAGTAAAGAATGAGTCATATTACTCAGTAAAGCTGCTCTAGACATTGCCATTCTTTTCAGCCTTTTCTGTACTCTTTATGAGCACACACACACACACACACACACACATTTCAGGCCCAGCTGTATCTCCAGGATGAAGTGATCAGTGTTTCCTTACATGTGTGCTGATGTTTTGTTGGACACAGGCTCAGTAGCCTGAATAAACTCAGTATCATAATTATCTACCAAAGTCACAGCAGTGCAAATAATTATTTTATTTAATATAAATATTTTTTAACGACAAGACATTAAATATCATCAAAAGAAATTGGGGGGAAAAAAAGAGTTTACGTGTAGGCCTATTGCAAATGGCAGTAAATTACAATCATGATGAGCAGGAGACTGTAGACTGTGTCTGATTTATTTTTTTTAAACCCATGAGGCCAGTCCTGGGATCCATATCAGACGTCCATCCTCTGTAGTTATCACTTCCTGCTTTGGATGTAGCTTTCTAAGACCTTCATCAGCAAGTCCGCCTCCTGAAAGAAATCCAATTGAATCCAATTAGGCTACAGAATCAAAACTTTTAGCATTTTCGTGTAAAATTAAATAGCATATACTGAAAGGTTGGACGTCAGTGCTGCCCACCTGATTTTTCGAGCGGCTCTCTTGTGTATCCACCTGCGCTTGCAACGCCACCCGCAGGAACTCTTGGAAAAGCTCCCCGAGGACGCTCTGCTCCGCGGGCAGGGTGACTTCCAGCGCATCAGCGCCTTGTCCCTCAGCTGAAGGCAGTAAAGGGGTATCCATCACGCTCTTCTTGCCCATGAAATGTCCTGCCAAAGAAAGAATTTAATTAAGATCTGAAAGAGAGAAAAACCTTGAGGTGACATGAAAAATTCCATATCGTTAGGGACAGAAAATGTTCATCACAAGTGTAAGTGTATGAAACAAAATTAATTATCATTAGATTACATCCATTTAAACATGACCGGTTGGTCCATTGTTCAGATCGAATAAAAAATGAGTCTTACCTGTAGCCCAAAGATTGCCTCTTGGATTCAGTTTAATTTTGGCAACTTTATTCCTAAGCTCAGTCAGATCGAAACTGACTGCAGCGGTAAATGACATGAAAGAAAAGAAGACGAGATAAGTAAGTAAGCCAAACTGGCAAACATTATTCAGTGTAAATCCTCTCATCTCTACGCAGAGTGGTGAGCTGTTCTCCAGGGCGCAAATTTCCAAGTGTCTCCTGCTGGTCGTGGACTGCTCAGACTCATCCTGCTTTTATAGGCTCTCCTGTCGGGGTGGGCTCTGTTTTTGTTGCGTGTACTTTTTATTCAGCCAGTTGCATGATGTACGCAGTCATTGACAAGGTTTTGCTGTACCACACCTTGGCTGTGCGTCTTTTACGCACGACATGGATTATCTTTAACCTGGGTCAGATGCGGATGTCTGCTAGAAAAACAGCCATCCAACTACATGACATCAATACATCAATGTGCTAATGTTCAGTGGGTTCATTGATTAAGTGTTTAGTTTCCCTTGTTTTAAGGTTGATACAATTTTCAGAAGTTTCAGGAATGGGCACGTGAAAGTATTTGCCCTGCACTAACAAAGGAGAATTTATGTATTCAAATAATTTCACAAAAAATTCCAAAAATACAGTCATCATGCTCTTACTGGTCATATCAAACCAATCATATGGTATATTCTACATTACAATGCAACCATTAATAAAATCTTTATGAACAAGCAATCAAATCATTTCTTTGTGTTTGTCTGGCTGTTGCTCTAAATTGTGCAACCAGATCAGAAAGACAGAAGTAATGGTTAGTGTCTGATTTTAGGGCAACACATCCACTCATCCCCACCTATAACCATTACTGAAGCCCAAGCCTGGCACCCTTACAATGAGCAGTGTGACATTTGGCCGGTTGAAGCATGCTGCTGTGATCGCCATCAGTCCTCTGAGGATGAGAGAACCTGCTGGTTCTCTCTGCTAATTTAGAGCTGAAAAGACAGACAGCCTCCTTCTCACTTCAGGGTGCTAAAGTTGCAAGTTTGGCAGAGGGGCTGCAGCTTGCATGTTGCTCTTTTCATAACCTTTGGCATTCACACATGCATACTTGTGATTTCAGACATTCTGCGCAGCTGAATGTCAGTTTAATTAGAAGGCAGTCCAACCATCACAGCATCGCTCTCAGTGAGTTTACAGATTAGATGAACTAAGACAGCCATGGTTTTATGCAACATTGCTTTTTCCTTATTAGATGTGATGGATGTCTGCATCTCAGGCTCCAAACAATGGATTTACAGATCAAAGGCCACGATTTTACCACAATACCTGCTGTTGCTTTGTTTCCTAAGGGCCTCAACATGTAGAAGCTTGTGTGCATTCAACGACTGACAGAGTACATATAATAAAAATATACTGTGAAAAGTTCTATAAAAAAACATGTTTTGAAGGCCACTGATTTAAAGGGATAGTTTCAGCGTCCTGAAGTGAGGCACCAATCTTGGCAATGTAACAGCTTCAGTTTGCCATGACAAATGGCTATCTGATGGCAAAATAAAGCTGTAAAATTATTCTTAAGAAAGAATCGTAATTTTTGATCTATGTGATTTCTCGTGTTTAATCATGACCACTGAAGGGTATCTTTCTGGGATGAACTGCTGTAAACAGCAGCAATACAAAAGCTCCATTTAAAAGGCAACAGAGTCAAGGTCTTTGAGATCTACTGAAGAGGACGGCAAACAGCTTTCAATTTAAGTCAAAGCTTAAATACCATAATTAAGTTTCAAGTGCATCCATATTGAGATCTGCTGTTGATCCATAACACTGCATGAAAACTAGCCAGTGTTGGAAAGCCTCAGCCGTTTTCACCTTGATTTCAAGAATACTGAAGTGTGCTTATATAGTATGAACAGACAATAGACAACAACAACAAGGTTGACTATCAAAGCACTACCGAAAAGTTCAGTCCACTTAAAGAGCTGCCTGTGCCACATTCCAGTGACCTTTATTCCGTGTAAGAAAGTTACACAGCAAGCCACAACACCATTCAAGTAACAAGAAGGCGTATAAGCAACTAATAATCTCATGCACAGCTCTGAAAAGTCACCATCACATGACCATGGACGATAAAGATGATTAATAAATATCTGTTTATCCTCTGAATCACATTTCAACCTTTTTTTCACATCCTTTATAATAAAGGGACATTTTGCTACACTTTATAGAATTAAAAACAATGATTTAAAGGTCAATTTAATGTAGGCTTCTCCTGAACAGCAAAATACAAAAAATAATATTTATGTTCTTTTGAAGAGATTTACAGAAGAGGCATTGCTCATTAGTTGCTAAAACAAATACTGACATTCCACATAACTACTTTTATGTGAATTAATTTGATTTAGTATATTAAATAAAAACAAAAACAGACACAGTAGGCTCAATGATGACATGTGCTTCACATTTCCAGATCTATGCTGCTCTATCACATAAGAAAGATGTCTTAATTATAATCACTGCAGGGTGGACACCCCACACCATGGTTGCTGATGCAGAACAAGGACCAAAGAAAACAAGACAGAGTTGAAAAAAATCCATAGTGGATGGTAACCAGATTTCATATTTAATATCGTTCATTTTCAGTTGTCATAAAATACTTCACATCTTTTTCAAAGACAATGAATTAACAGGAAACAAACAAGACTTAATTTATCTGGATGAAGGATTTTTTTCACATACTGAGGATTACAAATAAAAATTGCTTTCAAACTAAATCTAGCCTAGTTCCCTCACAAAAATACTTTAAAGCTTGGATTTTTCAGATGTAAACACCCTAACCACATTTCTACAAAATGTTCAAACAAATGGTACAAAAGAGCCAGTTGTGTTTGACAAAGTGTAACTTATTTCTGTTTTCAAAGGCATGACTGAGGTTTCCTGGACGTAGTTTATTCTTTTTGAGTCCTGAAGTCTGGGTACCTCACTCTCGATGGACCAACACAAAGAGACCCAGCATGAAGAGAACAGCATACTGCAGAATAAAAACACAAGAGGTTTTAACAAATTAGACGCTCATGCTTAACCTTGTATTCTTAAAAACAAAAGTAGGACTAAGGGTGGACCAACTTACTTTGAATTTGGGGTAATCGTTCATGAGAATGGT
This sequence comes from Acanthurus tennentii, assembly GCA_029783805.1. Lineage (NCBI taxonomy): Eukaryota > Metazoa > Chordata > Actinopteri > Acanthuriformes > Acanthuridae > Acanthurus > Acanthurus tennentii. The sequence goes on along the minus strand of JAPZDZ010000001.1, from coordinate 21,847,326 downwards.
GACAATTCCAATGTATGGCACAAACCTGGAGTTGATAAAAAATGCTCACAGTCAAGAAATGTCATTGAGGTCAATTTGCAACATCAGAACGTTGACAACTTAAGAAATTTGATTAGGAACCCTTCTTGACTTTTGCTGCACAGCACTTTTTCTGAGCAGCAGTCTGTTTTTTAGTTGTTCCCAATGAGGGGAATCGTCTCTGAGAGCACATATAAGCAAATGAGCATTCATCGTATCAAATGTGGCAACGAACAAGTAATCTTTATCACAGTAACTGAGGAGACAGTCAAACAGTATTGTCCTATGTTGTCAAGTTTGAAATCATCCATCATGTGAACTTGTCAGCTAAATATAGCAAAAGCAAAAGAGGAAGAGCAGAAAACTAGGAGATAGTTTACCAGCTTCCTTGGTAGGGAGGAAGAGTTACATGCATCACAGCCATGCACAGGGGAGAAAGCCACTATAGTTACAATATGTAAAGGACAAAGATCGGCTTTGGCTTTAATTTGTCAGACAGAAACTATCATAAAAAAGACAGAAAAGCCCAGTTGTGAGAGAAAATCAGCTTGCCAATAAATGTGGCTAATGATTGTTGTGTTTTTAATAATTCCTCTTTGTTTCTTGTTGTTAGCTCACAGTATTTTTTTCTGTTTTCACTTAAGTAGGAAGCTCTTAAGGTTGCTATCCTTAGTCCTGTTATTGTCCATCACAAATAAGTTATGCAGTCATGCTCTTTATCAATAAGACCTCCCTACATTGTCTTTCTCGTACATCTAAACAAGCACTGATGATAATGAATTGCTTTAGTTTTATCTTTGATATAAATTAACCAGCAGAGATCCTAGAACCCAAATCCCCAATCTCAAACAAAAATTATGTGAAACTGCTGTTTTATGCATATGACCCTGTCAGTCTCGATCCCAAAAGGCCATAATACTCGATTCCATTGGTTAATCTGAGTGTTGCTTTCATTGTTTCTGCTGCCTGCAGAAAAGCTTTGGCTACACATATTGTTTTATCTTGTCGACTGAATTTGATATAAATTCTCTGCCAAACTTTTTAAACTTTTAGTGGTTGTAATTTTCCTCCAGTTTTGAGTCAGTAACATATCTCACTGAGACTTGTGGCTTCTACTACTGAGCAGACAGAGTTCTTTATCCAATTTTGTGATGAAGATATCATTACTAATATGTGTGTTTTTTTCCAGAGTTCTTACCCTCTAGCTCGTCCCACCACATCTTTTTTCTCCAGCCAGTGTTGGCCCTGCTTGTACAGTCCTCTGTCATCCACTGCGTTGTTGTCCCCTTTGGTCAAGAATTTAATGTCTCCGTTTTCCCTGTGGAAGAAGTATCAGTGTGTGTTTAAACGACAATATGAAAACAAGTCTGTCTTTTGAATGCCTTTGTGTCTGGATGAGAATTTTTTGGTAACTTTTCAAAAACACTAATTCTACAAATGAAATTCTCTAGAGCACAGAAGCAAAAAGTGTTCATGGTTGCTACTTTCTTTTTTCATTCTATTATTTCGTGATTACGTGATTTATCCCATGATTGCAAGAAAACAACCCGTTCTTCTACGATAGTGAGATGATTATTTTGTGATCTTGAGATAACAGAATGAAAAAAGACAGTAGCTGTGGCTGTTCTTGGCTTTCTTAATAGAGTTACTTTAAGGACAACTTGATGAAGGAAAACAACTTTGATAAAAAGGTATATTCATACTTTTCATGGATCTTTAGTACTCTGTGCACTATTGGGATCTCTCTGCCTTCTATCCTGAAGACAACAATCTCTCCGACTCTGATGGGATCTTCTACTCGGTTGGTCAGAAACAGCAGGTCTCCTCTGTGAAAAGCTGGCTCCATACTGCCGCTGAAATGAATTGTATAAACACATTATCAAAACTATTAAGTACCACTGACATCACTGGGATTATATTGCACGCATTACTTACATCTAATGGTAATATGACGTGACATAACTAAATACACGTTTCAGCAAAACAATTACTTCAATGGCAGATGGTCTGGCAGAACAAACATTAATTACAGGGAATAACAAGTCATAACATCATTTGGACGGCAGTCTAATCTTCCTCATCCTAACAGTGAGATCAATAGGTCAACAGCTGATCAACAGCATGTAGGTTGTACTGCTCATATCAGAGGCATGAATGAGAGGACTAATTTTACCCAGTTTAAAAAATAACTTTTACAAAGTGTGAGAGTTGTGCTGTAGAGGGATCCTACTTTGTGCTTATTTGTACGTAATATATATAAAGCATAAAGATTCTGTATGATGAAAGTATTAAAAAATACTGTGCATGTGTCATCTTTCTGTCTGTCCATATAGACAGCTCCTTCCTCTGTTGCTCTTCTGGAGATTACTTCCCTTTTTTGTCTCTCCAACCCACTAAAGTTTTTTTTTGTTTTTTTTTTGGGGGGGGGGGGGGGGGGGGGGGGGGTTTTTTGTTAAAA
>JAPZDZ010000001.1:21814496-21840204 GCA_029783805.1 Acanthurus tennentii | reverse complement strand
TCTTTTTTTTTTTACTCTTTATATAAATATATATATATATATATATATATATATATATATATATATATAAAGTTCCTCAATGAATTCAGACTGCCATACATTCTGAAAAGAGTGTAAATCAACACATCAGAGTATAAATACTGTATGCACAATTTAATTTCACAGCTGAATTATTTTGGTTTTACACTCCATTAGACTATTTTGATGACTGAACATCTTGTTGATACATTTGACAGGCTTCATACATAGGATGTTGTGGTTGCAGCATATCCTCTGTCAGTTTCACTGCGCCCCTCCTCCTCTGAACAGAGGAGGCCAGTAGATGTGAAGTGACAGCCACTGATCTCTTAATAATACTAAGACTTATACCTTTATTTCTTTTAACTACATCCCACCAAAAAAGGCTAAGTGATAATGTGAAAACCACAGTTAGCTCATTCACTAAAGCTGGTATCCACAGACTGTGGTGAACTTTATGCAAAAAAAAAATGTAGAGACTTTTGTTTCATTTGGCAGCAGCATACTAACTAACGCTGTGGTTTCCTCCTCCCCTCCTCCAGCAGTTTGAAAGGGAGCCTGCTTAGCCCTGTTAGACAGTGCTACGTAATATGCATATGCATGCATAGAAACAACACTGATTTTATTCAGATGTAGCCTTTGAGTTCCCCCATGAAAAGAAAAAGGCAAAGATATGCATCAGAATGTCATTATTTTATGGTCAGCAAAAGCTTGCTATGATATGGCAGATTAACTCAGCACAGACAGTCAACTTAGCAATGGCACAGAGACCAGCGGCAGCCTGCGACTTTTGGTGGCTGGCAGATAAAACTACTTTTCAAATGCCAACTAGTCTGTGGCATTTAGGGACGTGTGATCCTTTTCATATAATCTGCCTAAATGGTCACAAATACACGGGCCCACCGATGGTAATTGAGGTCACTCAGGAACAACAATGTGAGGTCAGAATCACAGGCAACCTTATGAGAGGATGGAGACGCCACACTTACTGGCCACCATTTTTCTTTGTTGTCTCTTTTTATTTAATGAAATAGTACTGACTGTACGTTTTCCTTTTTGCATCTGATGTGCAAGTAACGTCTGCTTCACTGTAAAGTTCTATATCCTGGTTTAACCTTAAACAGCTTTAGTAGACCAATTTTACCACAATCTGTTTCTGTTGCTGCTCTGTCAAACTGTCCAAATGAAATGCAAATATGATTTTCTGTGTGGAGCATATTTTTACACAGTGCAACATAATGAGCTTGAATGTGAGGCTGAATGTGTTTAATGCACTGAAGACCCTAACTGTGAAAGCGAGATTGTCACATCACCTCAACATCATGTCCTGCTAAATGAAATGGCAATTACTTAGCCGCAAATGTACACACAAAATTTGTACAGTTAAGGACTAACAATTCTCTCATTTTCTGTCTCTGATAATGGACGTTAATGTTGCGATTACTGTGAGTGATCCAGAGCTCTTTATAGCATTCCGTCAGAGCTGTTCAGTGCAGCAGGAAGAGCTGTGCCAACGCATCTTTTCTCTGTAATTTCCACACTTTGCTGATAATTTTTCCTGCAATGCCTTACGAGAAGCTCATTTGGATTAAGATGTGCCCCATTGTCTGAAATTATTCCACTCAGACAAATGTAATTTTTCAAATAGAAAAAGATACTGACATTGTGAGAGATGTTACTTTACAAAGTGTTTATGATGAAGTATGAGATCATTTAAATTAGTTACAAAAAAAGCTAAATATTTTTACATATTTTTGCTGTTCAGTGACAGTTTTGTGGATAACCCATTTATACTTTGAATCCTGTTTTTTATGTTTTAATGAATTTCTGTTTTTGAACCCTTTAACGTAGCACAAAAACTGTAATAGCAGTATTTAGCAGCGAGAGATTGAGAAATGTGCTCAGCAGGTTAACCACTTTCCAGATGAATCAAACCTTCACCTTTTATCTCCAAATAGAGACATAATTCGTGCAAGTAAAGTCATTGTACCAGTCTTATTTTCATCAATGGTATGGTGATTGAACTAACAGTAGGTGGCAGGAGTGTCTTGTTTCATTATAGGTTCAATCTTCTCTATGTTGTTATCACCTCTCAGTTACACTCCATCCAGTGTGTTACCTCTGTGAGTCATTGTCCATGTTGATGTGTGGCGCGTGCAACAATGAATTGAGAGCACCAGGTTCAGCAGCATGTGGACACTCCGTGGAAGCTATTAAAAGAGAGTCACAGGCCTGATGACGGTGATTTTTTTTCTGTTTACTGTAAAATGAAGGCATGTTCTGGTTTTTGCACAGGATTATTTTGGGGTTTTTTTTTCGCCCATGGCTTAAAACAAATTGGGAAAGTTTGTAAATGTCATGAAAGTTTTTTTTTATTAACTGCTTTTTAGGTAAATATGGGCTCCCCCAGAGGGAAATACAGACGTTACAGTTGCATTATAGGAAAACTATAAATAGAAAATGAGAAATATACAATTATGCATAAATATCAGCATGTCACTAAATATGTGACAATTCATATTAAAAAATGGAAAAAGTAAGAAAAGAGGCATTTAAAAACATGTCTAATATACTATTACATGTCACTATGTATTAGCAGTATTGATAAGTATTGAAAGTATGAAACATCTGAGATTTATGAAGATAAAACAGCAATGATGATTTTTTGTGATATTTAAAAGTAAAATATTAATATTGTGTTTATAATACAAATAAGTGTGATAGTTCTTTTTTATGCTTTTCTATATTTATGGTGACAGACTGCCTCTTCAGGTCCTTAATTTGCAACATTTTGAGTGCATTTAATTTATCGCAAAAGACAATAACATAGATATCTCACTTTGGAAGTGCAAATTTTTTGTCAGATTAAACACCAAGAATTGAATGAAAATGGATTGTATAGTACAGACAGTCTTTTTATTTCTCTTCTGCTGCTAACACAGTAGATGTGTCACAGCTGATAACAAAATGGTTGCGTGTAAGAAATATGGACTAATTAACAGAAGCATCAGCTCCCTCCCACCACAGTCTGTCATCTCTTCCTCCTGGTGACAGCGTCTGACCCTCTCATGTCTTTCAACATCATCTGAAGTGACACTAACTCAACTTTTTTGTTAAGCGCACGATTAGTTTTTCGATGCTTTTCACACTCGTGTGTGAGCTCCCTACTTACATAAATGATGACTCACTAATGACCGGGACTCACAAATGATTATCATGATGAAGTTAGCCTTTCACCCTACACACGCTGGTTGCAAACATCACTTCATTCTCTGATATCTGTGATGGGATCGGATTTGCCCTTGAGTGGTTCTGTGATCAAGCATGCAAAGCTTTCACACAAGCCATACTGTATGTGTTTTCCCGTGTTAGATTTTCACTACATTCTATACTAATAAATAATGTTTTGCATTTATTAAAAATGTATGTTGTTCTAAATCAAAAATGTATGAAAACAAACAAAAAACATGTTTATCTATTTGATTAATGGTCATGAAATATTTCCAGAACATGAATCCATTCATGTTTTTGACAGGATGACTAATAAAATAATAAAGTCTGGTAATACTATCTCAACGTCTAGTGCAGTGTTTTCCCAAAAGTCGTGTTTCAACCCAAAATTGCTGAACTGTGGACCCTTGATCTGGTGCCATCATAAGGCCAAATTTAAATTGGTCCAGTATTTTGATTTTTGCCTCACAAACTCAAGATACTCCCTATCCACTTCAGCTACACTTTGTGTTGAGTGCTGCTTAGCAAATGCTAAAGGTGCTAACAAGTTGTACCTAATGAGCTTGCACGAGTGCTACACTTAGTCATTACTGGGCAGATACGATATAGGATACCATAGGATCAGGCTTTTACACAGCCTTGTAGGTAAGCTTTGAAATCTTGTAAAATTATGTTCTAGGTGGAAAACTAGTGGCCAAAATAGTTGTTTTACTAACATTGTCTGAAAGAATCCGTCCAAATGTAGCAATACTTTAAACAAAAAACTTGTATTGTAAATAATGGCTCAAAGTCAACATGAATACTCACAGATAATAGGAGTCCTTGAGATAACGCTAGATATTCATCTTTCTAGACAAAATACAGAATACGATGATAAATACATTAGATAGACTTGGCTCTCATAAAGTGACTTGGCCCACAGCTGAGCCTTATTAGAAAAGACACTCTGAGTTTTAAAGGCATATCCAAATGTACAAGACACAATTATATATTTTATTTTACAGCCAGTTACGTTTAAAGGTGCAGTTCCTAAAAATGCAGTGCAATGTAGAACAGCAATAAACATGACAGGTTACAGTATAAAAGCACAGCACCATTAGCCACTGTACAACAGTGTCATGTGAAGCTACAGTTGGCCTGATACATTCCTGACGACAAAAAAAGAAACAAGGGTTGCTTCCAGCCTTAAAAACATGCTGTGCAACAACAAAGCTTATTGTATGCCACATGATTTTACTTTAGTTGACATATCTCTCCTATATTCTCACTATATTCTCACAAAGGTGACAACAAGTTACAAATTTGTGCTTTTACACTGAAAATTACACATACACTACATAATGCCACTTCAGTTCAAAACATTTTTGTCTTGCACATCCATTTAGTACAAACACACAGACCTGAGATTGGGATTCACAATCTGTGACCTACAATGGTTCATGGATTGATAGAATACAAACCCAGGAGAGCTGCTACTTACTACTACACTGTAGTTTCAAGCCAAAGATTCGCTGAATGTAGGACACAACAGAAAATCACTGCAATGTGTGAGGGCATCAATCCACACTAAGTGATAATGACGAGGAATGGTAGATTTTGAGTAGTTAAGTCATATTGTTTATTATTCTCTGTCTTGGTTTCCGATGGGTTTTATACCCCCTTCATTAAAACAAAGGGGAGAAGTTAGTCTTTTTTCTTTTCTCCAGTTCTCTCTAGGATGATTTTCTCACACAATTCCAACAGTAAACCATTTCTGGTTTATGACGAGATTTTATTATGGATACTGTTAAGGAAACCTGTAATCTTTTTTGTCTTCTTAAGCAACCATTACTCCATTCCATCTTAAACCTCTTTGGGTGCATCAGCGGCTTTTTGCTTAGTAGGGGTCTTTCTGCCCTCTTGTTCAGTCTTCCTGGGCATCCTGGGGCTGACAGCAGCTTTCCGGCCAGTCTGAGGGCTGGAGGAGCCGGCAGCCATTTTACGCTGAAGCAACGGGCTCCTGGAGCCTTTGGGCTTCGTTGGCATCAGTAGCGAGTCCATGACCTTAAGTGACCGCAAGCCGAGCAGACCACAGAAGTAGTTACACTGGTGCTGGGAAACAAACTGCTCAAAAACTTTGGGATTTCCTTCAACAGATAGACCTTGATGCCTGCAGCAAAACACACAACACACAATTAAACCAACTGTTACCATAATGATCAGTATAAATGTAAACTACCTGTTAAATTAGGTTTTCACAGCACAATTTACAGGCACAACACAATACAAATATACTAACCCAGTTGATTTGACTGAAATTCCAACATTGGTGATCTTAGTGTCAACACCTGCAAAATAACAATTTGCAATTACATTACCGTTGTTTGGGTTAACTTGATCAGATGTAACAGATATGCAGTCTGAACTGTCACCAAATTTACTCTAGCACTGAAAACTATAAGAGGTAGAAAAAGTGTAGTTCATCTTATTAAGTTAATCTTGTCAAATAAAACCAGTAAAGGGTTAACTCATGCAAGCGGGACAAACTTGGAGGTGGCAAAATAGTAGAGTCCTCAACTGGCTATGAAGGGCTGTTTACAAATGAGCCACAATCTCATTAGACTAAATCCGTAGCAAGTTTGTTTGAACTGTAGATACAGTTTGAAAGCAGTGACAACTTGACCACTTTAATGAAGGATAACAAGAGTTTTTCCTTGGTATTGGTTATTACTGCCTCATGCTACTGCACCATATACTATTTTTCTAAAACGATATACAGTGCAAACTAGTGGTTTTAATGGTTGACTGATCTTTGAAACCCCTTGTGTGTAATCCATCACCAAATTGTGGGTCCTATTTTAATTTACTTTGTTAGGAAAAACTCATAAACTCTCTGCTCAGCTCATGACACTGCCTGCTTACCTTCAAGCCGAGAGAGAAGCAGATTACCATTGGTCCACTGGAAGATCCAGTGCTGCAGGGCACAGCACTTCTGCTCCACCTCAGAGCCAGTCCTCATATCTATCCTGCCTGTCTGATCCAGGACAGAGTATTTCCGATAGACTCCCGTCAGATCAGCCTCCACTGTTGCATAAGGGACAATGTTTGCAGGTCGGTACATCAAGTAGACTGGAATCACCCTGTGTAACAAAAACAGTCATGAGTGTTTCCTCCTGAGAGGTTTTATGCTTCATGGACTGTAAAAAACACTTAAGAGAATGTTAAATTTTACGAACAGTAAACTAATCATACTCACTCAAGACAGGGGCCAAAGTTTTCGATCACTCTGGCCTCTGCAGAGAAAATTTTGCAGTATTCACGAGCCAAGTTCTGAATTTTACACTCCTGTATGAAGTACATTGGAGAAAAGCCAGTAAAGATAAGCTCAACCTCCATACTTATTCAGTTTCCATTTGATTAAAGCCACAGTAATCGTACGTGGGTGGCAAGAGTTTCACCTGACTGATTTTGTTTAATTTGTTAGTTTATTGAAAATCACATTTTAATCAAAAGAGTCACAAAGACATGTCAAACCAAAGCTTTCCTACAAACCTGCTTGACAATGTCCAGGTTCCTGTCTATAAGGCAACTGTCTCCTTTGCCCTCATAGGCGATGGGGTTGCATGCTTTTATGATACATGTGTTTCCAGACTCAAACACAGGCTCCAGACCATAGATGACTTTTGCCCTCCAGACTTTATGTAGGCAGCCGTCACCAATATGAGATTCCTGCATCATTACGCGGCCGAAGAATTTGTTACCCCAGACACCTGAATCAGCCACGCCCTTGCTGAATATCAGAGGCGTCATTTCGATTTCTTCTCCAACTGCATAAAGAATAAGGTAAGAAGGATATTCAGAAAATTGTTTGGGCGCTGACACAAGAAAAATTAAGATCTAACAATGTGAAATCTCTTCTTACCGCCGAGGTCCTCAAACAGGGACATTCCAGCCAAGACTGCAACACAGTGAGAGGGAGGACAGAATGAGACCAGCTGTGGCCCAGAAATTCAAGAAAAGCATTTATCTCATGCCAAATGTAAGATTAAGAAGCACATACTTTCTGCACTAAGAAGACAGTCAGTTGAATCTGTCCCATATTCATTTGTGATTGTGCATCTGTAAACACCAGAGTCTTTGCATGATGCCTGAACAATGGCAAGACTGACCTGAGTCTCATCCCCTGCACTGAGAAACAAAGACAAAGAATGAACGATTTCGAAAACTTGTGCAATTGTAATTCCTGTGAAATTGTATGCGCGTGTGCGTCAATCCAAAATGTGTTTATTTTAAACTTTGCAGGGACATTATATTTTCTTCAAGGGTGATCGAGATTATGTTAGTGCGTCAATCATAAACACAGCAGTATTTTACAGGAAGTGACACACTTCTAAATTTTTTTCAATCAATATGTCTTTACACGATGACAAATTTACGTAAGATATAGTCTGAAAACTTACTTTCTTTTCACCTGAGCAATCCTTTCTTCATTTCTGTACCATTCAACTTTAGAGTCACTGAGAACGTTGAAGAACTGACACCACAGTTTAAGGTGTCCTGAGGAATCTGAAAAGGTTTCACCTCTAATTTTACGAATTACTTGTGGGGCTGCAGACAGAGAGACCAAACACAGACAATGATAGAAGATACACACTCCTCTATAACCTAATCAAGCAACAGTGTGTCCAGACATATATGGCATGTTCTTTACTACCCATGCTGCACATTATTCTGGGATTGTACAATTGGTGTGCAGAGACAGTCAACACAAATATGGTGAAATGAATTCAGTAAGAACATTGGTGTGTACACTTTGTACTTTACTGGTGGTGTTTCTTATTAAAGAGGCTGTGACATCGCTACAATTATAACTCTCAAAATGATAAAACAGCCAATCCAATATATATTCCAGTATTAAGTGAATGCTCATATATCAGTATTTGTGTATATATCAGGTATAAATAACAACATTACAATGCATTAATGGCTAACCAGTTTTAAGGTAATTAAAAAATACAATTTGTCTGAGGCTGATGAATTGTTAATGTATTTTTAAATTGACAAATATCAGTATCGATGTTAGCTTCAAAAATGAAGTAATGGCTAAGCTGTACTATGATAACAAAATGGTATGTGACGGTTATTTTACCTTTGAATGGATCGTGCTTGTCCTTCTCTGCAGGTTTCTCCTCGGTCTTCAGGGTGTGGATCTTCTCAGTGGGCTGCTGGCTTGGTGCTTGAGTCTCTGCTGTTGTCCTCCTTCTGCTCAAGAGTGGAGAATGCCTTTCTGTAGGAGAGGTTTGCTCACCAGGAGGCTGCAGGAGAGGAGACCGTCGTGACATGCTAGGGGACAAAGAGGGGGCTACAGGACTGACGGAGAGCTTGCTCATAGAAACATCCTTTTTCTGGGTTTGGCTATCCACTGATGATGTGGCCTCTGAAGCTTCTTCAGGTTTGGCCTTGGATGTTAGGATTTTGCGTCGCGCCCCAGAGGCCAGCTCTTCTGCAGTAGCAGAGGGAATGGGAGAAACACAATTTCTTTTCTTTAATGATGGACTAGCCTCAAGAGGTGGATTGGCAAAGGAGTTGGTCCTTGTAAATTCAACCATGGAGCTGTCCCGTTGAATAATTGGAAAATGATTCTCCTGTGTATCTGTGCCAAGTAAACTTTTAGAGGGAAACTTTTGTACACTCTGCAAAGAACTGATTTTTGGGATGTTTCCCTCCATTTGGTCTGAAGGTGTTTCAGTAACCTTTGTTGTAGTTTCGCTGTTGAGTTTAATTTCTGGTTTTGAATTTTGAACAAAATCCCTGTCTTTGTTTAGAAGGGGTTCATCTTTGGCATGTTCCAAATCAGTAGACTTTGACTCTTGACTGACCTTTATAGGTGTCACTGTAAATGGCATTCCACATTCTTGACTGACAGTTCCAGATAAACTTGAAACCAGAGCACTTGCTCCTGTTTCCTGGCAAATGCCCACAACACCTTCACTGTATTTTTTGGCACTGCCTTGAAGGTCTGTAGCCCCTATAGTGGTAGCAGTGTCTACAATAGAGACAGGCGGGAGTACAAGAGAGTTTTGTAAAGCTTGAATAGGTGGTAAACTTGTATCTTGAGTTTGAATTTGTTCCTGATCAGTTTTATGAAGCTCAAGATAAATCTCCATCAAAGTTTCCTTGATGTTTTTAGGAGGAGCATCATCAACTTTTTTCTCAGTTTTTCTGTCAGGCGTTGACTTCTTTGCTTCCAGTTTACATTTGCTGGCATCATCTTTTAACTCCTCACATGATATCGTAGAAGTTGTCATTGAATCTTGGTCAAGAGTCTTTAACTGTGCTCTCAAAAGTTCAGCTATGGAAATGACCTTGGTAACGGGTTTTTGAATTTCTTTGAAGTCTTTGATTTGGGGTTGAGGGAGTTTTGTATTTTCTGGAGGTTTTGTTGGGAGTGGAATAGCAGGTTCAGGTATATTTGACTTCAAATCATGTGATTCTAAATGACTTCCCCCCACCTGTTTTAATAACTGCTCATTCTTCTCAGTTACTTTATCAGATGCATCCACCATTGAAACATCAGTGTCTTTATCTGTTGCTTCTTTGGTCTTTTCTGTTTTAGTGTGTTCAATCACAGGCAGAGCAGCACTTTCAGTCTCCATCTCAACTAGCTTCTCACTTCGGGTCACAATGTCAGACTGCAGTAATAACTTACCTACCTCATTAACCTCTACCTTCTCACTAACTTGTATTTTTGTCCCTTCAACAGTTTTTATAGCTGTATCAACTTGTCTTTGCTGGGCTGTGGGTGTAACGTTAGACCCCCGGGTGTTCTCACCACCAACGGGGCTTTGGAGGGGTGACTTCTGTAGGTCTGTAAAAAGGGCCGTACGGCTTTCATTTGATCCCCTGGAATGATCAAATGCGTCCTGTGTCGTTTTGTCAATGGCTGCTCGAGCACTGCATTGCAAATAAGGGGTCTGGATGTCAGCTGTTGAGGTATCTCTCTCTGACGAACTCTTTTGTGGTGGTTGTGCGTCCATTGTAGGCTGGTTGAGTGAAAGCTCAAGGTCGACAGGTGCGTCATTCCCGTTCTTCTTTGTATGGGCCTGTGTAACCTTGAATAATACAAGCAGAGGTTTCCATTGCTGTAAATACTTCTTCCTTGATCCCTGGCTATACTGAACATGGATATACACATGTTATTTTAAAATAAGTAACTGTATAACCAACGACAACAAACAAAGAATAGACTGGGAAGGATAAAGAAATGTACAGACAAGAGAGGAAAACATATTAGTGATAGTAAGATAAAATCTGTTCTTGTTCTATTTCAATTTTATTGAAAATGCTCACATGACTGTCAGAGAGAAAGGTTCAGGGGCTTGAAAATCTTTGTAATGTTTGCATTCTTGTTAGCAGATATGAGAGAGACTTGTCCACAAATCTCTAAATAACCTTCACCAGAATTGATTTCCTAACACTTGTCTGAGACTCTACTTTTTGCCATGACACCACAAACTACAAGGCAGTATCCGGTTCATCTTACAGTAACACATAAGCATAATACACTGCACATCCCAATTCAGTCTGTTATTGAGCAGAATCGGTTTTTAATTTAGCATGAGAGTTTCCCCGTGTGATATGACGTTTTCTAACAGGTAACTTGAGCTATAATACAGCTCAAGGGTCATTCTCTTTGCTTTTATTCTGACTTTGTTTAATTCAAAAACAGAGTATTTAATTATTAAGATCATACAGCATACAGGTCATGTCATTATGAAAATACATTTCTATGTATTTCTGACAATGTGAGGCCTATTCACACGTAAGCTGTTTATTTTATGTTTAAGAGTGGCCAGAAAGGAATGCAAATCATTTCAAGAGGTGCTTCAGCTGTGCAGTGTTTCGTCTCAGCTCTCAGTGCCGTCAGCTTGCAGCCATGCAGCCAGAGTCAGGACAATTGCATAAGCAGTTGACAATAAGGATTCACAGTCCAAATATTGTGGCAAGAGAGTGTTCGACTCAAAGACAAGCAAATAATTCAATTTTCTTCATGTTGTGCCTGAATATAATGTATTTGTATAGTTACATGGCTCCTAATTACGTCAGCTGAAATTAAACTGCATTCTTTGTCTGCTTCAGCATTAAATAGGCAACAGTCAGCAGCTTCTTTCCTAGCCTGGCACAAAGACTTGAAAAAAGAGAAAACAGCTGGCTTGTCTCCATCAGATAACAAACTTACTATTGCAACTCAATTGATTTGTTCCCACAAAAACTGAATTGTAAAAACAAATAATCGTCAGACAGAGTAAGGCTAGCTTTTTTTCCTGGATGTCCAGTACTTGTGTATTGAAGGAAATCTGCATTTTCCGTATAGGTTAATATTACTATGGACCTTAGTCGTGCTGCATCATCATGTGAGGGGTATAGGTTATTTTTCAAAGCCATAAATAGCTCAGGTTGCTTGTGTTGCTGATTAGGGTTACGTCGGCAGCACAAAGCACTCATGAGCTCATGCAAAAGGCGCACTCACCTCACTCAGTGACTCTGGCTGCGACACAGACACATTTTTTTGGCAGGGGCTTGTTTCCCTCTCAGACAGCTGATCTCCAGCCTGTTCACACGGACGCTGAGGTAAAGCAGTGCTGCTCTCACATGGTGCATTCACCAAGTCTCTGTGTGTTAAAGATGGAGCAGTAGAGTTATTTGACTTCTCATCCACATCCATGACCGCAACATCTTCTGTTTGAGAAATGTCCTCTTTTACTTTGCTGCTGCTGGTTGCTGCCGCAGTGCTTGTCTGTAGTTTTTTTGAAGACACGAGACGACTTTGGGTTTGCATTTCCAAATTTACTTCTGTATCTTCATGTCCAGCTGCCTTCTCATACTTTGTAGCTTTTTTGACTTCAGTTCCTGACACAGTATGACTTTTAGACATCAGAGCAGCTGGGGGTAACATGGCAGTTAGCTGCTTTTTCTTTGAGGGTGCAGTTTTCTCAACAGATACGTTTTCATCCTTTGAAGGCCTTTCAACATGCAGCACTTCCTCTCTTCCTGATTTCTGCCGTAGTTCTGCCACCTTTCTGAAGTCTGAATCCACAGCTGATGAACTGACAATGTTCTCTACCTCCATTACTTCCTCTGAGTTCCCTTTAGACTCTACTGACTCTGTGCAGGTCAGAGCCATGGAAGTGGAGGTCTCATCTTTTGCCTTTCTCTCCTCAGATGCTCGCTCTCCGTATGTGTCTGGTTTTGCAACTTTTGCACTGTTGGAAATTTTGATCTTCTTTTTAACAAAGGGAGCTTTGGGTTCCAGTGCAGTAAAAGCCTTCTGGGAAGAGTCATACACATAAGTCCCACTTTTTGTACCGTTTTCAGTAATGGCTTGTCCATTAGTTACAGCAGACACTGCTGCATTAGTGATGGGGACTCGCTTGTGTTCCACCTCTTCCACAGATACCTCCTGCAACCTGGTCTCAGTCTCTACAGCTGCAGCCTGACGGCTCTCCTCGTTGCCTTCATCCTCCATCGAGCTCGGTGTGCTGAGGAACGCCTCAGTAGTGGAGCGGCGTTTCCTCTGTGTGCGGTCTGGGCTGATGGTTCGCAGTGGCTCCTGGTTTTCTTTACCTTCCGCTTCCCTGCGTCTGTTGTCAGCCTTTTGTTTCAGCTTGGCAAAGTAGCGCTGATGGATCTTGAACTCGTTCATTTCACCCACCTCCAGAACTCCAGAGCAGGACACAATACCTTTACTGTTGCTGGCTGAGGCCTGGTATATAGCTGCATCTTCCACAGTGCAACTGCAGAGTGAACCAAATTTAAGTTGTCTTAATTAAAATTATATCAACCTAATTCATATTTGACAAAAACAAAAGTAAACATTGCCGACAGGGAAAACTGCTGTATGGTCAAAACTGTTCAGAGGATAAGCTCTTTTCTTAACGTGGGCATGAAAACTGAGGCATTTTTTTATATGTTACTACTATATGTTTTATATGGACCACTTTCAAGCATAAAGATTAAAACTACAGACTATGTTTTTGTTGCCTCCACCAGAGTGACCTTTGCTGCATACTCATTCAAATGTCTTTAAAAAGAAGTTTTTAAAGGCTCTTACAATGTTGATCTTGGAAGTATCTTGGTACAGCAAGTGCAGTCAGATGTCATATCAGTGTTTCCAAACATACATACTTGTAAATGTGCAGGGAATGGTTTTGTCCATTGCGGAATATTTCATATTTCGGCAGTCCACAGTATCTGTCTAACTGCACATCATCCTTATACCAAATAACCTGAGGAACAGGGTGTCCTGAGGAAAAAAAGCAACCACAAGAAGAAGAAAAAAAATTTCAGGGCAAACGATTGGCATATCATATCAACTGTAACAGGCTGCATTTAAGTTTAACAGTGTAGCTCAAGAATATTGCTGGTAGTAAACTTTTTTTTTCACACTTCATTTAACATGTTAAATCCTTACAAGAATAAAACTTGATCCAATTTACTTCCATTTAGTTACAAAATATGGCCCACAGCCTTGCAAAGAGTTAGCAAACAGTCTACATCCTGTTTACCTGTAACCACACAAGAGAACTTCACGTTGCAAGTCTCGGACACAGCTTTTGACTTGAGGGTAGTTTCAAAGGAGGGTTGTGTTTCCTCAGTTAACTGGGCCATCATGCTGCAGAGCGTGCTCCTGTGCGAGGAAAGAGAGCTCTTCAGCAAGTTAAGTTTTACTTTATTCAGAAGATGCTGGCTTGTTTTGGTGTACATGTGCAGTTTTCAGACTCAAGAGAAAAGGTATTTGCTCTAATTATTTATGAGGCTGTTAAAATTAAAAATGCAATTTCCAATAGCTGAAGATGGTGAAAAACATATTTTACTTTGAAACAAACTGTTAAAAATGTCAACACTCATGGTATGTGTTAGTGTTAGAGTTGAGACCTTGCTGCCATTCCTCATAAATGACATACTTAATAATTAAGTCAAAATTTCTGCAACAATCAATGTAGAAAGGCAAAGATTACCAAGACACGAACCATATTTCTCTGAACATACACAAATGTTTTAGACCAGTTCCCCACCAGCTTGGCTATTGCTGGAACAAGACAGCCAAAAAATGTTTGAGCCTGATTGGATGTAGATAAAGCTATAATAATGTTATATGTTACATGGCCATTAAAGCCATGTTTGAAGGTATGTCTAAATTTATCCCTAGCAAACTAAGACCAGACTAGGACTTGTTGGCAAGAAGTGTTGAGAAATTGTCGAATCTTATTTTTACAGACAACATTAAAAAAAAACATAAGAAAAGCATTTCTTGTGACCTTTGATTCATGCAGTTCAGTATGAGTAATTGTTTGGCGTGTCCTTAGAGAGGCCTAATTAGTCCGGATTAAAAATAAAACACTTCATTTTCAATATAATGACTCAAGAAGATTGAACCAGTATGATATGTGGAGAATATGAAGGAAATTTCACACTTTTCTGTTTCTAATAATAGGAGAAGAAGAATAGAAACAGATATGGACTTGCATGCATGTTGTAAAAGCTTTATCACGATGCTTGTATATTTTAGTCATATGTGCAGTTGATCCTCATCTGGTGTTGACATCCAATCCAGGTTTGGCTCAGTGCACAATTAAAGGATACTGTAACACTTCACTGCATGTGACTAATAATTAAGCAAATCAAACAAGACACTGATACTGAAGACAGTAACATTTAAATCACGTAGTGTATTTTATGGCTTGCAGTGTGTATTATGTACTGCTGTTTATCTTGTTGGTATTCATTGTTGACTTATTGCAAATACAATATAAATACTGAAGCAATTCAGCCTTGATCAGTGGATTTTAATGAGAAAAAATTAAGATTTTGCAAGAAACTTTGTCCAACAGCATTTTCAGTTCCGCATGTAAGACTTTCTCTCTTGTAATTTTTTCTGCTGTCATAAAACACACATTGCTCTTTAATGACAACAAAGGCTGACAAAGAGGGGTAAATGCTGCACATTGTCCTTATATTACACGAGGGGTAATGTTAGTATGTTGTTGTAAAGACGTCCCTGTGTATGTGTGTGTGTGTGTGTGTATATTGGCTAGAGGAAAACAAATATTTATCATTATCTCAAAGGACATCATCATTATCTCATAGTCTATTCGTTTAGAGGTGTCAGTAAAAAGTTAGTCCCATGGTTGTCACACCCCTTGTTCCATGAACAAATCTTTCCATGCTGAAGCTGAAGGGGCCCATGTTACATAACCTAGATGCTGTTTTTAATCAGTAGTTTATTTAAACTTTAATTAATATGGCAACAGAGAAATAACACACCACACATGGACACCACAGGTTAAGAAAACCTGGGAGTGTTATGTATCATGGAGCACATGTTGAATAGCACTCTGTTTTAGGCGTGTACCTGTTTTCTGGCCTCACGTTAGAGAGGTAGCTGCAGCTACTGGGGCGGTTATTTCCAATAATATCATTCCCATTGCTGGATCTTCCATTGCTGGATCTTCCATTGCTGGATCTTCCATTGCTGGATCTTCCATTGCCAAAAGAGGAGTGAGTTGTTGTCTTCCGTGAACCCATTTCCCACCAGATTGGGGAATACAAAGGAAAAAATATTCTCCAGGAAGACAAAAAGTGTTTTTACCTATTATTTGTTGTTCTAGAGATAAATAAAAGCCAAAAGAACAGAGTGATAACATGAACACCAAAAATATAAAGTTACATTATATGAACTTTTGTTATTTTATCCTTTAAAAAATCTTTTTTAATTGTTTATTTAAAAAAAAAACAGCTGCAAGAGATACTCTGAAAAAAAATACTAAGGCATCGTGTCTATTATGTACATAAACAAGTTTTAGTAGTACTTTATACATTTAACTCACCATTAACAGGTTTCCTTCCCTCCTTTGACAGATACCCCACAGCTCTGACTCAGGCACTGCAATTTCCAATCAAACATGAGCATGCGTAGGCTGCTGGACTATTTATAGTTGGCCTGCAAATAGGCACAAGAGCACATCACAATTTCCAAAAGTTGCCTTTGGACCATATCACAAAAAAATGATATGCCAGCAGCAAAAAAAAAAATTAAAAGCCGTCCAGTAGGAGGTCCTTCTGAAAAAGAAAACCCTCAATAATTCCAAGTCCAATACAAGGTCATCCCAGGTTTGGTAGTTCCCCGAATAGGAGGAGAGGATTTAGAAAACAGTGCGAAGGTTTTTTTCCAGTCTGTGACCAACAGATTGCATGCGCTCTCAGAAGAGAGAGGACACTTGTGTGGTCAGAAGTTGGCTTTTGGCTCTAAACAGGCTGTGGTAAAGAATCATATGAGCATGTCAATCAGAAGAATGACGCCATCACTTTTAAGTCCATTAATATGAGCAGTAAATTCTTCCAGTCATCCAGTCACTCAAGGTTACTTTCCAAACGTGTGGACTAGATGTCTGTTTACCAAAAGCCTGTTGACTGAGTTGTACATACAACCTTCACAACCAACACAAACTGGCACCTTTTTTATACTGTTTGATCCAGTTTTTAGAAAGAAAAATAGATTTAAAAGTGAAGCCTACTGAGCTCTCTGGCATGCATTGTCAAATGAGTGACAATTGCATTGGATCCCCAGAGGAAAAGCAGTAGGAATAGAACAGCCTTATATAGGCAGAACCCACTGAGTGCCAAAGAGCTCTTATCTTTACACAAGCATGCATGGACACACAGGCTTTCTAACACACACGCATTCAAGTAAGTGATAAGCACTTTGCTTAGCTTTTTCTGGTTTTTAAATTAGATGTTGATTTTTTTTTATTTTTTTTATTATTCAAATGTGATTTTTTATCCTCAAACAAATCATAATTGAGTACAAAAGTTACAAACAAATTCAACAAAATATTAAGGCTGATAATTAAAAGTTATCAAATCACCTGTTTTATTTTCACCCTGCACTGCTTTTTATAACTGTTAAACAAACTGTAGCGCCTCCAAATCCCCTTTGAACTGATCGCACTGCTGTGATTTACAGCTTCCCAAGCGTCCAAGTTCAAAGGTATCAATCCAGATTTTTTCTCATGTTACCACATACGCTTGTAATATTACACTATGCGCCTTCTGATCAGCTATTTTAATTTTTTCATTCCATCCATCCATCATGATCTTCTTTAACTCACACATTTTCCACTTTTCTTGCCAAGGAATTTATATACTGACTCAAATTAAAGACCAGCAACAACTGAAGAATTTTATTTTCAAATAAAAAACAAAATCTCTCATTGTAAAAGTAAATATTTTGATGAAAACATGACTAACTTAACGATGAGGGACCTTTACAGCCCTAAAATGGACACAAAGAAGGCATGTCAGAGTGGATTTAGCAAGTGATTCCCTATACAAGCCACACACACACACACACACATACATACTGTAGTGATAGACATGTATGAGCTGCAGAGGTCTCTGTGTGAGTGGCTGCCAGCCCTCCGTGAAGAGGCTGGAAACACAGTTGCCTCAGCATGGTCTGGATATTCTGGACGGGGTGTGTACCAGGAGATCAAAGCGCAGCAGGGTGTGGAGGCACTACAGAGGCTGGGAAACACTGTTTGACGGTGTATCCCCTTTAAGCATGTTACACAACAGCTGATGGTTAGAGAGAGATTTCCTAATGCTGAACTACATATTTGAAGATACATGAAAATGTGCAGTTATGGTGTTAGGGCAAGAGGGTGACGCATCATGTGAACTGCATCTCTGCTTTTACAAATAGGACCAATGGAAGAAAGAACTTCTCTGGATATTGCTTTTACAGACATCTGCAAATAGCTTTTTTAATGAAGTTTTGTTTCATGTATTTTTGCCTCCCACATCATTTTACTTCCAGTAAAATGTTTCAACAAGCCCTCTCCAAGTCTGAATTCAGAGGGTGTCCGTGGGGGGCTTGATTCTAACATTGCACGCCCGTTGCCTCATGCTTTGCTATGTATAGCACTTCTCATAATCCTGTTGTGGCTTAGTCTGGTAGATTTATAGAGGGGCCAAAGATGATGCTCAGTGAGATCTCTTCCTCTGGCTTTATTGATACCATTATTTGTCTATTGCACTGTTCACCATCAGACATAAATGGAGGTTACCACAAGGCAAATTTAAATAGTCACAATCACTGATTAAAACAAGAGTAATGGACAAGCCCAGGTCAAGAGGACTGTTGATGTATGCAGAGGTGTGTGTGTGTGTGTGTGTGTGTGTGTGTGTGTGTGTGTGTGTGTGTGTGAGATAGATAGAGAGAGAGAGAGAGAGAGAGAGAGAGAGAGAGAGTTGTTGGTGATGTGTTGGGATAGACCAAAAGCTAGGAAGCAGGTTGGACAACTGTCACCTCCTCAGTTTCACTGTGGCATTTATTTGCCAGCTCCATATCTGTCCAATAAATAGTGACCTTTGAGTGTGTGGCCATGAACCTCTTGCAACTTCCAACTTCCTCTTGTCCCTCACTCTTTCTCTGCTAATGTCATTAGTACATCTACAAGAAAAAATCGCTAAGTTTTTGCAGAAATCAGCTTCAAAAAGTGGTTTTAGTGAAACTGGCCTTCAGAAAACACCTGCCTTCAGCCTCCTGTAAATGTAAACCATTATGTCTTCAACTCATGCGCAATGTCAGTCAAAATGAATGTCAATGAAATCTCATTTTTCTGTGCAATTAAACAACTGCTGCATTTTTGTCATGAACAGCTGCTGTCTGTGATTTTTAACTAGGTAATGCAGCCAAAATGATGGAGCTCTGAGAACCTCTATCATTTTTCAGCTAACACTGAAGCAACAGAATGGGAAACAGGAGACATGTCCACTGGTGTGGTGATCTTCAGAAAAGGCTTTTTATGAGATGATGTAAACTTGGCCTTGTTTGTTTTATATGCGTGAATCCAGCTCCTGATTTAAATGAGGGGCCACTCTCCAACCTTAAGTGTTTCCTGCAGTTTGATAATTTTGGCTAATTAAGTGGTTGAGTGCTTTTATATTATTTTATAATGTCAGTTTCAGGAAAAAATTTAATCCACATGAAGCTCCTAATGATCTTTGAGGAGCCTTAGCCTTGTTAGAAAATCAAGGATGAATTGGGATTTAACCGTTCGATGTTGCTGTCGCCGGAGAAAACAAACTCCTGAGATAAATCACCATTAAAGCTACGTGAAACACCAGCTGCATGGTGAACACACTGTTCTAATCTGACTGGGATGTCACAGCACCTACATCCAAGATGGTTTGAGTGGTGAGGTGTTGACACGGACAGACAGGGAGAGGGGCACACCAATGGGCAGTTGGGACAGAGGCAGTTATTATTGGGACTTTTATCACAGATTAATAAACCTTTCAGCAGCTGAAACCATATGAACATGTTTATAGGACGAAAAAGGCATAACTTATACTGCTTAATTATATAATTGTCTCTGATAAATATCCTAGAAAACAACAAGTAAGTCTGAACCAACTTCAGGCAGCCCTGTAAGGTGCTGCCGTGAGAGTTCATTGGCAGAGCAAACCGGTGCCAAGTGGACCCCCGAAAAGCCTCCCACACACATGCACAGTTGGACAGCAGACTGTTTTGATGTTTGACAGGTCTCTGTGGAAACTGAGCTTGGCTTTGTATGGGCGTCTGGCCCGCTGCTGAGGCTGTGACATCATCTTCTGGATATTTGCACCAGTGTCAGCTCCAAGAAAGCAGAAACTAGAGACGACTTGACCCCCGAGGACAGCTGTGTGCCCCACACACTCTCAGATACACACACACACACACATTATGGCTTAACGGAGTGTTTCTCACACCGCCTTCAGCCAATCACATGCACACACTGTAAACATACAGTATGTCATGTATTGACTAATGGGGCTTTGTTAATATCGCAGCGGAAAGCACTGATCCATTATAACAAGTCAGATAAATTTGGCCTGTTTATGGTTTCTAATTCCACATTCAAAGAATAAAGACTTATGAAATTAACTTCTCACAAGGAGCAGATAAATGATATTTTGGTTGGAATTACTGCATACTCAAGTTAAAATGGAATACAAACTTTATGTGCAGGACATTTCAATCCAGATTTTAAATTCTGGAACATTTCAAAATATTTTATTCTTATTATTTTCTTTAATTATTACATTAAACTTCGGCATACTTGCAGCATTGTTTTTGTGCACACAATGCTGCACACTGCTGATCACAACTGTTGTTTGTATAAAATTTTTGAAACAATTTTTCCCATCTGACAAATTTACAATTGTGAACAGAAATATTTTGAATTAAATATGAGGCTTTTTAATTCCCTAAACATTTTTCATATGAATTCTTAACTAACTTTATCTATTTAATTAATCAAAAATACAGAGCATAAAGGAGCCAGTTTGACAGATATTTTTGCAGATGGACTTACAGTGACCTCTAGTGGTATCAACAAGCGTTCTACAATGACACCAACAGACACATTTGACTTTAACTTGGACATTCAACTTTTAATTGTATAGAAAAAAACTCAATACAAACATAACCCTTAAAAACAAGATAAGACCAATAGACTTAGTAAACTCTACCTTAATTTTTATGCAAGACACATTCCCCGAGTAAATATATCACTGAGCGTTACGTCCAGGATACAATATAGTAAACATACAAATATAAAATGGTAGCATTGAAAGAAGACTGTTTGCACACATAAACAACAGAGGTCTCTGATGGACAACTCTAGCCTCTGGTCCCATTAGAGCTTCTGTTCTCTACTGTTCTGTACTGAAATCAGGTCATAATAAAGAGTCAGACTGAGTTGTTGCATTGTTTTGTGCAGACATCACATTGTCTTGTTTTTCTTCATCATGTCGACGACAGATCGAGCTTTGCGCTTTACACCTAGGAGGTAAACATTGAGCATTTTTGTAAAGCAGGATAATCACATCAAAGAAGAATAATCTCTCTTTAAAAGGAGATGATTTGTGCAATACCTTGCTTTTTGCTGGGTGATTCTGCGGGGTCTGAAGATCTCTTGGCATAAGCTAACTTCATCCTCTGAATGTTCTTTTTACTGATCTCTTCGTGTTGTACTATGGGTTTGGGATAGTCTTTACCCACAATGCATCCTGCTGCCTCCTGGACACTGCGCGGCGCTTTCCAGGGCTCATAGATGTACTGAGCTGGGAACTTCTTTAGAATAGGAAGGTACTTTCTGTGAGGAAAAGTAAAGGGAAAAGTTATGTCATATAATATATGTATCATTTGAGATAACTTGAGCTTGTTTGACATTGGATCTTACTTTATGTAGTCTCCATTTTTGTCTGTCTTTTTGCCAAATGCCACAGGAGAGTAGACCCTGAAGAACTGATGGAAGAAGGTACTTGCTGAAAGCCACTGCCAGTTTCCAGCATTCAAAGCCCAATCGCCATCCAATAAAAGCTCCTCGAACACCTTCAGAAGCAAATAGCAAATTGTTTAAGTACAACTTCATCAATTAGACACATGTAACGAGGTCTGAAAAAAATGCTCTGATACAGATATGGGACATCAGTCCGATATTGACCCCCAATAGCCGGATAGTATATTTTAAAAATGGGCCTCTCTGGTATCAAACACCATCATCTTAATAAATACATACATTTGTATGTATTATTTGTGACATCTTATTTTACATAGTCACAAAAGCAATACACGAGTCAAGCCTGATGTTGCACACAAGAGAATGATCAAAGTCTTTTCACAGCAGGGCTTACTGCATTCTAATTTAACACTAGCACTGGATTGGGGCTTTTGATATCAACATCCAGAATGTAGGTTTCAGTATTGGGATTGAAAAAGATGAACTGGTGCATATTTACACGAGAACAAGAGATATTGTTGTTTCTGTTTTACGCATTCTTCCTTGTCAAACCCTGACACCTACACTACCCACAATGCAACTTGACTGCTGACATTTCACTCAGGAATTTGCATGTGTTGTGCCTGTAGTGGCCTCAAGCTAGGATTTCATAAGATCATGTCTTTCTAAATTCACATCTTAAGATGTTTTAATTTTTTTAGATTTTAAGTGTTAAGGCTGATCTAGCTCTGCCTTTCATGAGTACTGATATCACTGAAAACCTGTAAACAACACTTTTACAAGTTAGTCTGATAAGACAAATCATTGGTTTAATTAGAAAAATTCTTTTGTAATGTAATTTCATCCTGACCTTATCATAGTGGCTTTTTATTTCAAAGCCGTTTGTCACATACTGTAAACTGCCCATGAAAACACACAAAGTGGGCCTGATTGTGTTTGTTTGTTTTTTTTAAGTGGAAACAGCATCAGGCGTAACTTGATCAAAGCAATTTACACACCCTCTGCCCTTCCTCCCAGCTGATCCACAGGTCTCCCCTGGTGAGGAAACAAGCGACAGCATGTCTGGCCAGGTGGTGGATCCAGCCCTCCTTCCTCAGCTGGGTCATGATGGCATCAATGAATGGGAAACCAGTGCGAGCCTTGAGGGAAACAGATCAACCAGGTTGACAGGGAATTCTTATGGAAGAGGAAAACAGATCATCTCTTATTAAGAGTGATGCTACTGAATTATCATGAAAACTCTTCTCCCAACAGAACCATTTCTCTGGTATTCTGTCATTGTCAGATAACAAATTTAGAGTACCACATACGTCTCTCCATGAGGCCAGATATTCAGGTTTTGTGTCCCAGTCCACCTGAGTACACACAGAGTTGCCCTCCATCTTGTTAAAGTTGGGGATCCCCACACTAGCTGTATAGAAGAACTCTCTCCACAGCAGCTGGCCATGCAGGGAAACTGGGGGATCTGAGTGCTTCTTCTGCAGATGGCACAAATACAAAATGAGTCAGACTAAGTCAACCTTAAGTAGATTTCACAGTGAGGACCATGCAACAGTAGATAACCCGCTGCATTACATGTTCTACTATTTCTATAATTCAAAGTAAAATCTTGCAATAGGAAATTTAAGGTAAAATACAACTATAGGCTATTACTTTGCAGCCAAGTTCATAGGGAAGCACACCATGTACAAAAACTGTGCTGTAATGGCAGCACTCACCCCCTGATAGACATCAGTCAGCCTCCACCAGAAGGTGCGTGCAGACAAGCAGCCAAAGGTCACATAAGGACTGAGAACAGTGGTGCTGGGGCTCAGAGAGTTTGGAGATGTTTGTGGCTTCTCAAAGCTGCATACCCATGCCTGAAATGAAAACATATGAAACATGTAAATCAGGTTGAGCCTGTTGGTTTGTATTTGTCATAACAACACAGTTCTACAGATCTCAGCCGTGAGGATCAGCATCAGAAAGCCTTGTAGATGATTCACACCTTAGAGTCATGCGGAGTTAACAAACATATGTATAAAGCTCATTAACCGTTCTTTTCATGTGTTCATCCAGCCTCCTCAGCGCCTCCTGTTCTCCTCCTGGGAACAGCTCCTCTTCCAGAGCTGTAGTGTCATGGCCGAGCTCTTCCAGTGTGGGGAGCCCGTATGTCTCCTCATGGCTGTCTGAACAAGGAGTCCTCACATCTTTTGACAGAAGAGACACATTTGAATTTATTACGGCTTATGTTTTACACTTTTTTGTTCATTTTCACTATCATACACTGGTGCCATGCAGTGTCGTCTGTTGCACCTTTCATATCTTCCATCTTGGGAGCAGCGATTGGTCTCTTAGGGGCACCAAGACTCTTCACTATAGCCTGCATGCGGTTGTAAGTAAGAGGAGGCTTTCCATTGTTTTCTTCAATTATTCTATAAAAACAGACACACAGTATAATGAAGTAATCTCAAAAAACGGACAGCCGCATAGATATTAAGAGTAAAGAAAGTACATTTTCAACAAGATACCTGTCTATATCATGAAGAGTGTGAGAGATTTTGTAGACGACTTGAACATCATGTTCTTTGGCTAGTGAAGTCACTTTTTGGTCCCGACTCAGACTATAGGGCTCTGTGTCATACTCATATGTCATCTTTGTCACTTTCCACTTGTTGAACAGCTTGGGGAACACATCTTCCGGCTTCCCTCGCACAACAAACAACCTTAAGAAGTCCAACACACCACAATAAGACAACATAATGATCACAGCAGTAGAACCAGTCTTACAGCTGCAAGCAAGACTTCGCAATTGCCCTTTCAGAACAATCATGACCGATGTCTGCAGTTTCTAACTCTCTAATAGCTGTGCTAAATGTTATTTATGTATCTGTACCTAGAGTTGAGTTTTCTGAGGCTGCATTCCAGGTCCTTCAGGGCTCCAATGAGGAACCTCCAGCGGTTGACACCCACAGAGATGTTGTAGAGGTAGGGGTCCAGGATAAACACTGGGTAAAGCTCCTTACAGTCCCTCAGAGCAGCCATGAGAGCTGGGTTGTCATGCAGCCTGAGTCCTTTGCGGAACCAGTGGATACAAGTATGAGCCATGTTCACGAACCTGTGGAAACATCGGCCAAAGCCATCTATTAGACTTTTCACTGTGACAGGAATATAGGCTTAGTACACAAACATTGTGTGCATAACATGATATGAACGGCAAGGCAGTGTGTTTTCAGGGACGTGGGTGATCACACGGAGGCAAATGTTACAATATAATCTTAAATCTCTAAAAAGTACAGCTTATATCACACAACTCCGAACTGAGGAGACATGCATAAACCCATAAGAGGGCACAGATGTGGACACTATAATTCCTCTTTCCCATCCAAAACGAGCCGACAATATGTTCCAACATCATCCAGCTACATGCTCAAATAAAACCTGAACAAAAAATACTTGTGAGGCAAAACTTTACCTTACTTGTGTCTTAAATAAAGCCAGTAAATTTACAACTCTGCTTGATCTGCGAGCTGCTGTTGTACTGTGGGAAGTTTGTGTTTGGTAACGAGCATGTTGAGTGTTTCATAAATCCGCTACACCCGCAGCAAATCAGCCAATCAGAAGGCTGGTGAATCAACACGTGCTGTAATCGCAGTTTCACGCTTTGAACGCCAGATGTCACTGTAGTACAAACAAAAAGGAGGTAAAGAAACAAACATTGTCAAAATAACCGTAGTTATTATTTTATATTACTCATTTTTACTTTACTTGTTTGTTATCGACGATTCATTGTTTAATTGTTATTCCACAAGACTCTTCAGGACATCTGAGAATTTACTGTGTCGAGTCAGCAGAATTAGTAACATATTTTTCACAAAACGTCGTAACAGGCAGAGACTCGATTGAAAATCTTTACGTTCTCGTGCTTTTAATTTCCACGACTCAGAAAAAACAAGTATAGGTTTGTAAATGAAACAGCCTCTCTGCACGACCGCAGATGTCCATGTAACAAACACGCTCGGACGTCATCGTGCTAAAGACACTGGTTTCTGACTACCTTCTGAACACCAGCTCATCGTAGCTCGCCGTGATCGTATAGTGGTTAGTACTCTGCGTTGTGGCCGCAGCAACCCCGGTTCGAATCCGGGTCACGG
>JAPZDZ010000001.1:21792326-21812533 GCA_029783805.1 Acanthurus tennentii | reverse complement strand
CTCAGTATAAACTCTTCCAACTAGAAGAACATGACCATATGTTCATTTAGGATTTGTTTTGTAGAAACAATGGTTAAAATGTGGGAGTGCAACCATCCTTGAGCAATCTGTACATGCATTTGAACCATTGCACTGCAGTAGGATTTAAAAAGAGATTAATGCATTTTTGAGTTTGGATCAGAGCAAAAATGTAAAACACCCAATGGTTCCAGTTTCGTAACTTTGAAAATATGCTGCTTTTCTTTGTCTAACATTGTAATAAAGTGAACATTTTTGATTTGGCTTTTTGAAATTGCAGTCTTTTTATTGCTGTTTCACTGATTAAACAACAGTTGATTGACATACTGAAGGAAAAAAAATCAAAGGATTGTGAGTACAATAAGAAGAAACACTGATGATAGGAAACTAGAAGAAAGGAAAGCAAAATAAAACAAGAAAGTAGCAAAAAATGTAAAAAAAATTAATGAATAATACACTTTTGAGGGAATGAGGAAAGTATTAGTGATGTAAAAAATACCCAACAGCTATATATTGTGATTTCTTTTGCTCAGTGTCACAGTCTGTAGCTGTCTTCTCCACTTATAGCCTCCTTTACCCCAGTTTGGTTTTTCGCCTAGGGGAAGGTTAGTTCTTAGAACATCTGACACTGTTTAAATGGGGTTAACTGTCTGTGTTAGCCCAGTTTTCAGTGGGCTGGGTCCCTGTGGATGCTCTGATAGATGGCCACACGGAAGCATCTTACCTACAGCTGGCTAAGATGTGCATATGCAGAGGATGAGGTTGCGATTGGCAAAAAAGGTTCAACAACAACACACGACAACACATCTGGCCTGTCATTTCTGTAGCTTCAGTAAAGCTTGCTCTCTTTTCTTAACTCCTGTCCCTGTCGGCCAGGTTGTTTCAAGTGCAAGAAGGTTGTCCCTCAGTGACATCATTCATCAAGTTGTCATTACTGCCGCAGACAGGACAGTGTATCCCAGAAGGCCTTGTGTACTTCCTGCTTCAGTAGAGGTCAGCACGACCTTGCTGCTTGACTGAACCCCTTTCCGCTCTGACTGCGGTCCCTCAGCTACTAAACATTTATGTGTGGACGACGAACTATAGGCCTTGGGGTTTTACTCAGAGGAGAGAGTTTGGGACAGATGAGTGAGTATTAAGTGAGCTGTGATTTGAATGAAAAGAGTGAAGGAGATGAAAGAAGAGAGGATGGAGGGAAGAGAGGAGAGGTGATAAAAAGCTCCAGGTTAGATCCACCTGACAGGTCACAGATGTGATGCAGTCTACTGGACATGACAGTAATTTTACTGGATAGAGAGAAATAGAATCATAAACTACAAGGTACGTAAAATTAGTCATATATATTTTAAAAAACTGTTATCTTTTAATTACATGCATGGATGTTGCACCTCTTGTCCTTGCCTGTCCAGAGCAAGTCTAAAATAAGAGTTATGATGTCAGCACATATATCTGCAGAAGAGTCATGGGCGGTGTGGATTAAAAATTCATATATTGTCACAAGGTGGAGGATAATGCAGTGGCATGATAGGTGAGGGCCGAGCAGATATTGGTGGGGTGAGAAAAAAGGAGGGAACACAGAAGGGAAGACAGAAAAGGCAAGAAAGGAGAGAATTATATAGGAACATTAAACAATTTTCTGTAAAAAAAAATTGCACGGCTGTGATTTGTTGAGCAGGATTTCTGTACTCAAAGAAGAGATTATGGCTCACCTCTTTCATGTCAACATCCATCCATCACAGTCACATAGGCCTAATGACATTAACTTGTGCTTGGCTGTGGCCCCATGCAGTATGAGCCATTTAGGAGACGATAAGCTTCCAATCTGGTATGTCATCTTGAACTTGATCACATTTTTTATCAGAAATACGCTAAACCTTTTTAATTGGCATTTGTCTGAATGGTGCTGTATCTTTCGTGTCCAGGCTGTACTCAGGTGCAGTCTCAAATGCTGGCAGTTATCCTAATTACCCTAAACAAGCTGGAGCCTGGAGACAGGTGATGTCAGACAAGAGCTCCACTCCATCCACCGCTTATCCATTCTTTACTTCTGTATTTCCGTATCAGCAGAGGGTTAGGAAAGATAAGTATGTATGTATGTATGTATAGCTTTGACATTCAGAGTGACCTTAGTTTAAATCTAAAAAAAGCAAGTGTTCATTCATCTGCACAGCTAGACGGGACATTAAAAAGGTGATAAATAAAGAATAAGTCGCTGCTGCTCAATTAATGAAAAGTGCCCATTTGACATCAATTTACAAAGACATTCATCTTTAAATGGGTAAATGACCAATGATGTCACAATCTAAAATGACTCCATATATTAGCACATCCTCAAAGTTAATATTCATAAATTACGATGTATTGTTCTGAATATTACTTAACATTGGAGTGCTTATTTTTGTTGGGTTATGGAGGGATTGATTAAATAGATTTTTTCTTCTTTGACACATGTACATCTCTACAGTTCACTTCAGATGACTAAGCAGGTGACAATGGAGTGAATAAAGTGGATTAGAATTGCAATGATTCATCAAGATTAATGTGTTCTTGGTGCAATTAACATTTTCCATTGGGTTCCCTGCTGGAATAGGATATAATATATGCAGGTGGCTATATATATATGTATTTTGTTGTTGTTGTTGTTCTGTTGTTATTTGTGGTTTTTTTCTGAAAAGATGTGTCTCTGTCTGATGACTTGACAAAAGCTTCTGTACCAAAGCCCTTGCCTTGTACATTATTTACATTTTCCCTGAGCTCTTCTCCATGCTGTTAATGTATGGCTCAGCTGTTGTCATTCATTAATTAGTCAGTGAGTTCTGACTTTGCAGAAAAGCCTGACCTCAGTTTCCTACAGTCCTGTCTGGATACTTGGAGGGACGGGTAATTTGCTTGTGTGGGGATAAACCACCTTCAAGGTGCTTAGCATGAATTGCGGACCATGGATCAGGGTGGAGGAGACTGTATTTGGCTTTCTCACCCAAGGACAAGGGGATCAGCAGTATTTTAATTACTTGATTTGCATTTAACAAACTGTGATTAGAATAATTTGCTGTGCTTAAGTAAAGATGCATACATGACACTGTAAGTATCTTGTCTCTATCAATAAAGCAAAATAACACTGGTAAGTGCAGCCCCTTTGTTCTCATCTGTCTCCTGAGCCCACCCACCAGTCACATTCAACTCATTACAGTTTAGTTCAGCCTTTATCACTGCCAGAAGGCGACTGAAAACAAAATTAGGAGTTTACAGTCATGCTAGCAGCTCATTTTGGCATTTTTCACAGCCACCATAGGTTCTTCTATAGACTGCGAAGGGGAGGGTGAGAGGAAGGTTTTTCAGTGGGGGGGCAGTCTGGAACTTCACTGCAAGATGCCACCAAATCCCACACAATGGACCCTCACAGCTCCTTGACAGTCTGTTGACAATTTATTTATAAGACTAGCATCAATCCACTTTCAGCACCATTCAGTAAGGCTTGTGTGATATTTCTCTGGGTAAAAATGTAGTATGCTATTTTTGCTATCAGCATTTATCCAAGAGAAGTATCAAAAATCCATTACAGGCACTTGTTCATATTTTTCCTTTGTATGAGAACAATCTGTATGTCAGTCATGCTGCCTCCTGCCTCTGTGGCCAGCCAGGCTAAAGACATTTAGAATGCATCTAAAAGTCAATTACCTGGTCAAAGATCAATAATTGCTCTGTTCTTTACAGGGAATAGAGTCACATAATGATACTGGGACCTCAAAACCCAATTTTCTCTTAACTAATCTCTCATTTTATTTAAACAGACTTGCTTCCAGTCTGGTGGGCTGTTTCTATCCAAACATCACATCATTTGTTCATTTGACATTTGGTTCAATATAAAAGCAGTCCAGCGATGATGAATGTTTATCAAGCCTGACTGTTACTGAGAGGCACTGCAGCTCTGCTTTTAAGACCTCACAGCATATTTGACCTTTATGACCTGTTATCCTTCAGATAAAACATTAATGTTTGTGCAGACATGGATGCAACGGATATCCGGTTTAGAAAATGCTTTTTATGTGTCTATGCAGCTTACTGATCCACGGCAGAAGCATATAAATCTAGAAAAATGACCAAATCAAGGCAAAACAAACACTTTTGAACCATCAAGTGGAGGATGGGAAAAAAATGTTACATGTGCAATGTCACAGAGCCATTCTTGTTAGAATTAACGCATGAAAAGCCATGCAACATGTGATCTTGCAGACCTCAGCAGTGAGCTGCCATTTAAGGCTTCCTTCCTCCCTTTCATTGGGCACACTGAGAGTGATGCAATTATCGGCAGTCCCGGAAACTTTTAATTGAAAAACTTATGCTGGAAGTATCTATCCCAAATGAAGTATCGTCCAATGGGATTTTGACTCATCCTCTTCGCCAGGTGCATGAGCTGGCGAGTTTACTTTTCACATTGCCAAAAGAGATAAGTATGGAAGGCAAACATTAAAATATAGAGCCCATTTTTAAGCACTCATGGGTATCTCTGTGATGCCTCTGTTCCACATGGAGGAATTGTCTGATGAGGCAGGTGTCTGCTCCCCCAGAGACACTAAATGAGGTACTTAATGGACAAACACTAACATCACTGGCTGTTGTCAAGTTGAGATAACCATTTTTTTCCCACCAATAGAGTCACAACATGGGGTAAAATAACAAATCAAAACATAACCTGCATGCCCCCTTCACATACAGTACATGAAGTGATTTGGTCCTTTATGAATATAAAAATATTTAAGCTGATTTTAGTAGCTTCAAAGAAATACCACAGAGAAGCCACTTGTAGGTGAGGTGAATTTGTAGTTAGCTGTTCAACAAGTCGGAAGGTATCCATAGCAACAAGCAAAATCAGGGTCCCTAGCAAAGCAGGTGGCCATGAATTTTAAAGTTGGGGTGTCATGACCATGCATGCCATTTTGTTCTTTGGTGTCAACTCAAAAGAACAGCATTCTTTCACCTTATGCTTATTATGAAAGAATGAAAGAACTAACAAAAAAAAGGATTCCCTCTTTGCTCTATTTTAATGGTCAAAAGGTCAAAAAGGTTGTAAAGTGCTACAATAAAGCACAGATGGTGTGTTAGAACAGTATATATTTTACTGTAATAGGGTAGAAAAAACATCTCTCTGTCTCCCAAATCCCCTCCAAATTGTATATATTTCCCATTTTATCCACCTTATTGTTCCTCCTGCTGCAAACAGACAAACACTCGGAGGAATGGACTGCTCACTCCTGTTATGTTGGACATTGTGTTGGCTGAGGTCATCTGTGCTGTGCTGTTGGCCCATGTTAGCACTGCTTACAATGCCCTACAAGAGGAAGTTGGCATGGCTGCTGGATTTAGCTTGGCATGTGCCCCTATAGGAGGCTTAACCCACAATGGGACAGAGGACAGTGCCCTGTAAAATGTGCAGGTTTGGCCCTGTGTGAGACTGTGACTTTAAAAAAGCTGCCCCAGATGAAATATCTGGCTCTGTTTGACTTGCAGCTCTTGTTAGAATTACTTTTGCATCAAGTTGCACTTAAGGCTTCAGACTTACTCTAGCAATCTTGTAAATGGCTAATAAGTCAATGTTAGTTGAAAAGCAAATAAAACTTTGTAAGGTTAGAGGCTAAACTGGTTGACAAGAAACAACATCAATCGTCAAATAGACAGAAAAGCTGCTGCTGCTGCTCTGTAACGGCACCCTCTCCTCGACCCGTCTGTCTTGTCGGACATTATGTCGGACCAAAACACAAACAGTCTGAATCACGGCTCACACTTTTCTCTATTCCACCAGTGTGGTTTAGGTGTGACGAGTGTGCTGTTGAGCTGAGGGCTGTGTGACAGGAATAAGAACGACTCGTAGTTGTCCTCTGAGGGGTTCAGTGAATCTCTGCAGCTAATTCTCTCCTCTGCTGCGTGTCTGCATTTTGAATGCTGCAGCAGCGTTGTTCCTGTCACAGGCTGCTGTTTGCTCATTAATTGAGAACGTGCTGTCTCACCTTTGAAGATTTGAGGTCATATAATGTGGAAAAAAAAAGATAATTACTTTTTAGATATGAAACTCTAACATTCTCCAAATGTGTTTTTCTCTGTCTACAAAATGAAACTGGTTACCTTACAAAAACTGTCAGAAATCAGAAGGCTCTTCCTGAAGTAAAGGTTGCATTCAGAGAAATCTGAAACCTGAGTTATTTTGCTCTCAGGGATTACTTTTACATCTGCTTTATTAGCTGACACTCTGCCCTCCTTAATATGAACATATTAATATACTTTAACGTTAAATAATAGAAAACTTGAAAGAGCTCTCTGCGTACTGTAAAACTAGACTGACCAGTGTTTTCCATGGTCAGCTCCTATTCCTGCTTTGCAACTCTTTTGGTTTTGGTCATTTTGTTTTTCTTTTCTGTAACATGTGACATACAGAGCAGATTTGATTTAATTTAATTTAAACTTAAACTCAACATCCCTAAGAACATGATGTTTTCAGTTGTTCAATGTAAAAATGAAAATGGTCAATACTTGTAACTGACAAGCGTAATATGCTGGCTTTTCTTAATTTGTCTATGCTTTGCCTTGAATAAGCTGAACACTGCTGAGTATATATATGTGTTTATTTCTGCCTGGCATATTTGCTGTGTTGCAACTGAGTTGCATTTTAATGACTCAGCAAGACACATTTTCTGGCTTCCTGTACATCCCTCTTGGTATTTGAAAGCCGTTGTGATTGTGTACACTGCCAGCAAACACTTTCTTTGAAGTTTTCGTTTAAACAGACTCTAGTGGTGTGTTTCTTAGTGCACTGTCCATGACAGTATACACAAGTATGCTACTGTGATTAAGTTAAATTGCTGAGCAGGTCTGTAGTTTTGGTAAAGGAAGAGGTCATAAGGATGATGGTTTTGATCTCCCAAAGACAAGAGTAAAGGCACACTATGCAAGCTTTAAAAACTTAAGAAAAAAAAACATTTTCAATATAAAAGTGAAACATTTTATTTTGTATCAAAATGGTGAGTCATCTTTGCCTCAAAGCACTGAAATATTGAATGCTTTTTGATTATTAACAGATTTCTTTTCAGACAAGGTAAGATTATATGGCCCAATTCAGACTTAAGCAAATTAAAGCGCTGTACAAGGGCACAGAAATACATGAATAATGACTTCAGGAAAACATCTGAATCACTTTTATTAGACAACAGAAATGAAAAATGAAATATGACTAGTTAAAGATTACAAAGAAATTTCAAGGACATTGTAACCCTAACCTTAGCCACTTTTAAGAACAACTCCAGCAAGAGCTGGTGTAGAGCCTTAATATCTATGGATTTAAAAGAAGTCCTGTATCTTCTGTATCTATCTTAATGGAAAATCATAGTAAACAGTGGTGTTTAAAAGCCATGTTTCCACGCAGTTTTGTTTGTGTTCCTTAGTTTGTTCCACATATAGAGCAACAACAGTGCAAGAAAATTATATTCTATATGGATGTTTACGAAATGTGGAGGTTGACCTGCTAGCTGTTTACCTGGTGATGTTGTTTAAAGCCAGAGTGCCACAGTATGGAGGGCCACGGTATGGAGATCCTGCCTATACAGTCACCCTTTTCAGCTGCAGGTTAGACTTAAATGTCAATCATAATGTTACACCCCACCTTTTTTAAGGATCAAATTACTAATAAAACCAAAATGATCATACACCGGTGTGAAGGGACTACCATTCTTGGAGAAATTTATCTGAAAAGTACTTTGATCTTTCAGTTAGGGTTAGCAGGTTGTTTGACCAGTACTGCAGCCAGCCAACCAGGGGTGATGGAAAAGTTTAACTTTACTTTTGAGAAGTTGTCATATTGTCAATCTTTTTTTTTTTTGAAGGTATCAACAAAAATCTGTGACTGGTGCAAGTGGAAGTGGCGGTGTGCACTTGCTCATAACTGATGTCTTGATTAAGCTAACTGGACACATCCTGTAATGTCTTCAGTCATACACAGTGATTTCATTTACAACTGATGAAGAGAGGACAAATAGTGGAACTTTTAGAGAGCAATTATCAAAATGCTACAGCCTTTGTTATGATGAAACAAGTGTGTGGTCTCTCTTTTTCTTTTAACAGAGTTAAAGTAGCTCTTAAGACTTTGCTCACCTTTGAGGAGCCTGAATCTTGCTTGAATTACTCCTCGCAGCTTTTATCTTGGTCAATTTGGCTGCCTCCTTCTGTTGAGTACAAAATGACTTACACCTGTGAATTACAAATTCTGACTGATTTGTCATCATCGAGACTTGACCAACCTTTTAAAAGCAGCTCAACCAACCCCACATGTCCTATTGCCCTGCTCTTTCCGCCCTACCATCCCCAACACACAACCTTAACTGGTCTACATCTGTATGGCCGTATCTCCACAGAATTCAGGTTGACATACATAGTCCATAACTGATTAAAACAAAGGTGCCAATCCTCAGCCTTGATTAGCCAACATTTAAAATCATATCTGGCAGCTATACTGGGCCAGGGCTGACTGAACTTTGGAGAGCTGCTGCCAGAACACAGCAAAGTGTGCCAGAACTCAGTCGCAATTGGCCTAATTCCAATTCTTAAGCTAAAATATTGAGTGAAATTTTAAACTTGTGCAAAATTTCCACTTTTTCAAAACATTATGAGTGCTTCTTAAGAGCTCCCTCGCTAAAGGAACCCAGCAGTCTGACATGATGTGACTAGACGCTCATCTAGCTATATGAGTTAATTTGAAGTAACTCCTGTCATCAGAAATATTTAACTCTGATGCCAGAAAAATAATGTGACAGAGCTGGGAGATGATTAGAGCAGCAAAGAAAGGCAAAAAAGGAGTACTGAACTCATCCCGGGCACTGTTCCAAATCTGGGAAAGGAGTGTTCTTTAAACTTTGCAGTGTCAGCACCCACAAATATTATGAACTTTGTTATGATATGTCCATATACCTGCTGTAGAGAATATAACTATACTGTTGGATGTTGGTTAAAGTAGAGTTCATTGAGTCCATGTTGCCATGATTAAATCTGGTCAAAAAGCATAAAAATTGTGCACCAAAGTTTTGTAATTAAATAACATGTCTTCTTGGCCTCTGCCCTAATGTCCTCATGTCCTCTGTCTGTATGGAACAATTTAGGCTGAAGCACTATACCATCAAATCCTCCTTTTGCACTGTCCATGCTGTCTGTGTTTCTGCCCTGGCTTGTCTCAACTTTGATCCGCCCTGCTACAACTTCTCCTGTTAGTGCCATTTATGTGCTCCTCTGCCTTCCATGTATCATCATTTTCTCTCCATTAACTGTTTCAGAGACTGCTGGAAAGATCTGGACATGAAAGTGTCCTTTTGTTTGTTGTTCAAATAAACAAATCTGGGGACAAATCCAGTTCTTTACAAGAAAGAAAGAACATGTTTCATCACAAAACAAATCATTTGACAAACTTTAATAGCCTAGTTGAAAAGGTTATACTTTCAGAGTGCTGCCCTGCAGCTGACAGAGCAGACTTTACACACTAGAGGTTGTGGATAACAGCTCAACAAGAGCAAAAGGGAGCCTTTGATGGTGCTTCTTTATCCCGCAGGCATCTGCTTTTGACACAGTAGCTTTCTTGTTCAAGATTTCATGTCCTTTTTGTCTCTACCAAGTTTCAACTTTGAAACAAAGTTCATAAAAATATCTTCCTTTTCCTTGTGTGGATTTTGAAGGGCCTTTGTAGCAATGTCCAAATTTCAAATCAGGAAGACTAATTAACTCCTTTTCTTATATACATGCACACTCACTTTCTTATAGTGGACCTATTGCTGTCAACCTCTGTTACTGTAAGCTGTGATCATTTCTGCTGTTCATGTCGAAACTGCCAGCTCCCTCTACACAGCATCAGAGCAGATGATCATGCTTTCCTCAAAATTTAAATCACCTCTTTGCTCAGTTATTCATCGCTACAGTATATAGACATCATGCAGAGAATTTCTACAATGTCTTATTGCCAAAATCCACTCTCTATTTATTCAGTCATGCAATTTAAGTCTAATTCATCAGTCACATTAATTATCATGTCACAAACATCACTGCAAAATGCTGGTACTTTTGTGACCATGAAATGCACTTCTAGTATTTTACTCAGCCTGATGAAAACATTAAGGGCAAAGTGTAATGAGGTAGAATTTCTGTGCAAACAAGACAACACAAGGTTCGTTTTTTGTCTTTTTTCGAAAATCTGGTCTTTAACATGGCATTACGTAAAAAAAGGGGGGGGGGGTCAAGTTTTTTAGAGTTTTTTATTCTCTACTGTGGAACAATGACTTTCTTATTTCTGCATCACCAAGAGGTTCAGAATTTCATACTGAACAAAACACTCTCAAGCTGTGTTTTTTACATGTGTGCGTATGCAGTGTTAAAGGTCCTGTGTGGGTGGTTAATCACAGCACATGTGCTGAGGTTATATGGATGAGAGGAATACAGCAGGGGGCTGTACATGCCTGCAGGTTTAAATGAAGGAAAATACAGTAGTGTAGTATTGTTTGTAGAGCAGGGTTATAAAAAGACATTTTTCATGCAAAGCATTAGATTTTCAAAAGAAAAGAGTAGAAAAGAATTAATTATTTTAGAAATAAGAACAAGTATTAATGTTGACCCTGTCTCCCAGATACTATGTTTGCATCCATAATTAAATTGTTGTGACAAATGTAATCTCTGTCTTGTTTATGTTTAGAGACAATGTTTCTTTTAGTGACGGCAACAAATCGATACACTGGAGTAGCAAAGAAGTAGATGGGCTCAATGCCATTTATACAGCACGCAGGACTGTGACACCAGCATGTATTCAGGGTTTGTGCCTGGACTCCAGTCTGTGGTTAGGTATCAGCAACAAAAAACACTCTGATTAAGGGCAGGGAAAGATTATTGGTAAAAAATGTCAGTAGAAAAATCTCTCGTCTCTTGTCACTGTTGATTCTCATGCACTGCCAGCGCCTGAACATATGAATGTTGAATGATGCTCTTCATTTAGAGTAGCCTGCTTTGCAAGATTGTGTTTTGCTGTAAACAAATGGAAATCCATACAAGTGAACATTACAGTGATATTTTCAGTATCAACATTTTTGTTACTTGCCAGGTCTGTTAAAATTTTATAAAATATTTCCTCATTTTGTTAAAAAAACATAATACAGTCAGCATACTCAAAACATATTTGCTGCTGCTAATGAAAACAATACATTGCATTTATTCAGCAGTTTTCTTGTCCTTTAAAAGTCCAGAGCACTTTACAACATTCTCCCATCCATACCGACCTGCTCATTAGGAACATATACACTTACACAGTGATGGAAGGGCCATCAGGACCAAATTGAGGTTACAGCCTGGAGACAGTTTAGCACACAGACTGGAGGAGCCGAGGATTGAACCACAGATCAAGTGATAAGTGGACGGCCTGCTTTACCACAGTCACCTCCAACAGAGCTGACAAATGTGAAGTGTAAGTAGACAATGGCAATCCTCAACCTGTAATTCAGGACCATTGTCATTGCAGTATGAACCTTCTGCTCACAAATGCACTGTATTCGTATAGTTTTACAATTCACATGCAGATGTTCAGGTAAAGATGGTGTGTATACAAGGTGGTTGTTTTTTCTGGAAGTACATGCAATTATGCCACTAAGAAAATCACTCTCAAGACGAAAAATAGGACCAATGGAAACAATTCATTCAACTCAGTAGAAATGGGTATCTAAGGAAGTTGAGATTCAACAGAGTAGACATCAATTTTGTGTTCCACATGAGAAAGCTTATGCAAATTTGTGAACTATAATAAATGACATATGTAGTTTAATCTAAACAATACAGGATAAATGTAAATTAATTTAAGTCAACAGAACAAACCAAAAGTTCCTAGAAACAATGTTTGTTTGAAACAATCTTTTCTATCACATTTGGCTGCATTCCTGTAAATCACACGATCCCTGAGTGAGTGTATGTGCAGGTCAGTGTCTCTGTAAGATGAATGCTTATTCTTGAGGCATACAACAAACATCCACACAGGCATCTTACTTTGGCAGCCGACGAAATCAGTTTATCTTTTTGTAGTAGGAAGGATGGTTCAAGACTTTTCCTGACATAATGCACCATCCTCCTGTTGTTGAGGGCTCTGTCCTGTTGCCCTCTCATCGCATCCACCCACAACAATGACAATGACTGTAGGAGAAATAGCTCGAACAGTTCAACGTGAGTTCAGCTGGTGTCATAACTGCCTGAAAAAGAGTTATCTGCCAGTTGTGTAAGCTTATTGTGCTATATTTTAGATCTAGGATCCTGGGTGATAAGATCAGCAGTGTTTTTACTGTGGTGCTCCTGTCTTCCTGCTCGCCTCGCTAGTATGTCCATTTCTCTTCATCAACAAATTGGTGCTAATGGGAGGCTGTTTTACTGCTGCTCTGGCTCAGTTTTCCATTCACAAAACCATTCTGGCAGCATCCTCACCATTATGACAGCGCACTTACGGTCACATTGTACCCAAAGGAAATAAACCAATTCATTCAATGTACAAGTGTACTCATGGTGCATTCTGGGGAGCATGAGGAGAGATAATAAAAACCTTTTGTGTGGAGGATACATTGCCTCTGCATTGTCTGAGAGCATGTCTGTCTGTGTGTGCATACCATCTGGGACTTTGATGAAAGAAGATAATGATAAATCTTGTGCACATGTGCCTGTTTGTTTGTGTGTGTTTGTGATCCTGCATGTTTACATGTGCATGTGTGTTTG
Organism: Acanthurus tennentii; assembly: GCA_029783805.1. Classification (NCBI taxonomy): domain Eukaryota; kingdom Metazoa; phylum Chordata; class Actinopteri; order Acanthuriformes; family Acanthuridae; genus Acanthurus; species Acanthurus tennentii. The sequence goes on along the minus strand of JAPZDZ010000001.1, from coordinate 21,799,753 downwards.
TTTCAGATAACACAGTCAAAGTGCCAGGTGTGTATGTGTGTATGTGTGTGTGTGTGTGTGTGTGTGTGTTTGGGGGGGGGGGGGGCTCTTAAACAACACAGTGTCCTTCTGAATCCTTGTCTGGATGCAAGCGCAGCAGATGCAGGGCGCCTCTCTCTATCATGGATCATGATCAGTAACACATTTGACCCGCTGTCTGCTCTGTCAGGGCAACAGTATCAGCCGTGAACCTTTTTTACAGAAGGAACTATTGTCTGTGGTGTCAGAGCTCTTAGCATTTTGTTACAGTCCAGGCCAAAGACACTGATTATAGTGTGCAGCCAAGATCTTACCAGAGGAAAATGCATGTTTTTACAAAATGTAATGCTGTGTCATATTATATTTTTTGTAGCATATTCTTCCTGTTCTACATGCCACATGTATTTGTAAAAAGGTTATTCTTTGCATGCCTTTCAAATGGTGTAATACTCAGTCCTTTCTTCACTAATTCAACCACAATCTCATGCAGTGAATTGTATTGCTTACATTTCCACGGCAAATCAAATGGTTGCTGAGTCAAGTAATAACATCTATGTATTGGCAGTTAATCTCTTTAATGGTCTGTCATTACAGGGCTCAGGAAGCTGAGTAGTTGTTGGGTAAAGTGACCTCTGGGCATTTACTGCAGCTAGCCTTCCAATGGTTAAACCATCTATTTATACCACTTTGTGTGACAGTAAAAACACAGAAGGCATCACCATAATAGAGAAAGTATTCCAACAAATGCTTTTATTTTGCATTTCATTTGTTTGCCTATGTTCTCCTTGACTCCAATTTGTTTTAGCTTGAATTTGTTCACCTTGCACAAACATACCATGATGAATAAGTCATTGTGGCACAGTTCTATTTTAGAAAGACATTTATGTTTTACACCGTTGTTACATAACAGGTGTCACTAACAGTATGCACTAGTAGATGCAAGTCAAGTAGACGTCTGAATACAGAAAACGTCAACACTCCTAACATTTGAGGAAGCAGGCAGCAGTCTTTGCTGAATGTCACTTATGATTTGATATTTCAGAGAAAAGCACTGTGACTGAAGTTATTCATGCCTGTAGCATACTCTGCTGTGATAAGCTTCTTATTGGTGCCTGTCAAAAATATATCTAAGTGTCTGCTGAAACAGCATCAGGAACAAAGTTGATACAGTCGATATAACATGGATTATTTTATTTATCTTATATTTTCCTACCCTACCTTAAATTAAAGGTTAAGTGTATATGTATTTATGAAATATAACAGAAATGGAATATAAAATGTAAAAATATTCAAAGGGGAGGGGGTACAGCTTCACCCCTAGATATTTCTAAATCCTACAAATGGACCTCTAGGTTTGGTCAAACATGTATTCTCTTGGATTTACAACTGCAGTTATATGTCTAAATTAGCTCCAAGACGGAAGGAAGGTCTCATGCAGAAAACCTTAGTCTAATAAATGAAACTGTGGAGAAGATTACGTTTCTATTTGGAGAAAGTCTCTCGTGATCAGCAGCATTGTTCCAGATTTATGGCACAGTTTGGTGGATCCAATTAAGTGTACTCTCATTTCTTAAAAGGCTCAGCTCAGAATGACAGTAATAGTTTAATGTGTGAAAAATTACATGTCAGTAATATCTTGAGGCTGGAGGCAAGTCTTTTGCTTTCTGGAACTAAAACTTCACTGTCGACCTGTAATCATAAACTTATAGTGCATATATTTAATACACCACAGTGGTACCTCTGCATTATTTACACTTGCAATACTCTCTGATTGGATAAATGTAATAAAACAAATTTTACTTTATATCCTGAAACTATAATTAAGATCTAATATTTTATTATCCAGATACCGAATTCAATTAAACTCAGTTTTAACAGATATACCATAACTAGATATTTACTAATCCCCCAATTAGCCAAAACAGCATAAAACATTTTAATTCACATATTAAACTAAAAGGGAAAAAGAGGAAACTGCCATGACTTATCTCTGCTGGAGGAAAAGTAGTAGTAGAAAAATACACAAGGTGGTAGTTTCATTGATTTGGTGTATCCTGCACTTGTTATATCTTTCATTGTCATGCCAGTCATTTTGTTTGATAAACAGTATCAAGTTAGCAAAGCAAAAACTGCATTGTCAAATACAGCTGCTAATGCATCTCTTAAATCCAATGCATTAAACGTACTACAGGTAATTAATCAAACTGTATATTTATATTTCAGGGCAGAGCTGCTAGAGTCCTCACTAATGTCAGGAAAGTGGATCACCTCAAACCGTTCTCACAATCACTCTGAGTTTGTCAAATAATTGATTTCCAATTACTAATGATGAATTATTAAGTGCTGATTGGTTTGGGGCCAGAATACATTTCTGATCTGCTGCTTCAATATGAACTATCCTGACCTTTTGGGACGGGTTTGCTTACTGTCCAAACAAGGAAAAGCAGCATTTAGTTTTTATGCCTTCTGTACCTGGAACAAACTCAAAGAGATTTTGAAGTCTGCTCCATCTCTTACAGTAGTACTTTAAATGACAACTCAAAACTTTTTTATTGCCACTGCTTTTAAGTTAATTAAATTTGGAACTATTTATTCATATCCTTCTCTGAGCGGTAACAGCACTATAATTTTTGCTCTCCTGTGTTATCTTTTTTAAGTTATTTCATTGTCTATTTAATAATACTTTTTATGTTATATGTGAAGCACTTTGAATTGCCTTGTTGTTGAAATGTGCTTTACACATAAACTTGCCATTTTGAATAGCTGAGGTTAGACTATGAGCCTACAGTGAAAATGTTGACGGAGCATACTGTACTGTACACTGCTGCAGAGCTTGTTTAAATGCCAGACACGACACCAGCTCTTACCTTTCTCTACAGAGAGCAAGCATTCAGCCGCACTGCCACTTGACTTTGAAACAGTTCCCTGGTCTGAATTTCATTTTATTTATCACTTGCCTGTTTTTTTTTTAAATATTCCATGGCTGCAGTCCATTGACTAAGCAATGAAAGATAGTTGCTACACTTTAATCATTTGTTCGTTGCTGCTTGCTCAAGATATGTACACATCATAAAATCTCAAAACAAAAGGCAACTTTTGTTGTTATATCTTGATAGTGAGTCCTGGATCTTTATCGATGTGTTGTCAAAGGGCTTTGATTTACTGTCAACAGTTACATGAGCAATGCACATCCAGTCAGTTCAAGTATGAAGTCTGCTCACATAATGATGTTGATGTGAATTATGAGTCCAGGAAATGCTGCAATAGATCTTACAGGGCACATGTGAATCATCTAGTCTGAAGAAAATGCAAAGCATCCACCAAGTATGCTATGCATATATCACAGATGAATTCTGCCAGGTTACAGTTTATGGGCTAAAGTATATACAACAGTATAACACTACAGTATATAAAAGACTTTGGATTTGGCCTACTCTGCCAGTTGGATAATGATTGGCATTTTTCTGTTGAAGTAGAGCTCCTCATGAGGCCAATAAGTAATCAAAAAATAAAGCACCTTTAACATGTTTCTGCTTAGGCTGTTGTTCTCACCCTAATCAAAACCTTCTATGATGTGCTGTAATGAAAAGAAGATCGAAAATACAGAAAATGGAATCCAAAAAGAAAATTGCCAGGGTTATACCTAAAGCTAGAGGATTCTGCAAAATGGACTGCTCAGTCCCTTGAGCAGGAGGGTTAAAGGAAGGACAGAGAGAACAGGTGCTCAGTGGTAGGCTTCTTTTCATGTCATGCACATCACTGCCCTTTTCTAAGAGACAAGCCTCAGAGGCTGCTCATCTGGGGCAACAAGACACTTTGAGGTTGTTGCCTTCACTTCCTCTTTGTTATTTGTTCATCTTTCCTTTTTTCATTTATCTTTTCCATTTTTCCTCAATCGAATCAACCTTCAATTACCCTTCCTTTCCACAGAGCATTTTGTTTTCCTTTTTTCTCTTTTCCAAAGAAATCCCTTACCAGTATGTTTAAGCACTGGTGAGCAGTCAAAGTACTGGTATAACTCTTATGGGTTTCCTGCACTCAGGGCCACTTCTCCACTGTCGCATGTCTGTAATGGAGCCCCTGGGAGCCTGAGCCTCTATCTCAACAAGAAAAGATTTACACAACTGAGCACTGATTGGGAACACAGCCGCAGCTTCACTGAGTCCTTGAGGGGCAATAAGATGGCAGCCTGTTGGCAGTGAAAATCATTTTTAGAGGATCGCTGTCTTTCTGTCTTGCAGCCAATGGTGTTTTTAGCGGCATAAAGGTGAACATAAAAAGGCTATGAAAGAGGTGAAGCACACTGAATATGTAGCCAGGTAATATCATACCTGATAAAAGCTAGGAACTGCCACATAGGCTGCTAATGCATTACATACTTCTAGAAGCTTATTTCTTTGGAGACTCACTGGATCGATGCCATTGTATTACAGTGTATAAAATTCATTACAACCATGGAAATACATTGCTTGGGGTATTTGTCATCTTGCAAACAGAAAGGCTGGAGTTCTAGTTTAGTTCCATGGGTGTGTTAAGTTTTACAACCATGTGCTAATCAAACACATTTCTAGCTTTATAATAAGGAAACAAAAATAGCCCAACAAGGTAGAAACTTTCCTACCGTAATGTTTGACAACAAAATATTTGCCTTCTTGCAAAGAATCAGATGAAGGATGAATATCATCCTCTTTGGGAGAAACTAGCTTGGCTCCGTTCAGAGCAGTTTTTTTTTTTAATCTGTACACAAAAAACAATGTAAAATCAAATTATGTGCTGTAAATAAGGCTATTTTAATGAGAGGTGGATGTATCTGAGGTCTGACTTTTTTCATTCCTATAAAAACTGCTCAGAAGTGCATGCAGTCAAAGAAGGTTGATTTGCTCATCTCATCTTCCTCATCCACATCTCTTCAGCAATTTGGGCCTGCAGAAGATGTGCACCAGAGACTTCAGCAAGTTGAGCCCTACACATGAATGGAGATGAAATTATTTATCCTTTGGCTCTTCTACACTTTCCAAATGTTATTGGAAGGTATATGAGTCAAATTATGATAGTGTAAGAAGTAATTTCGCAGGGGTTCTGACTTCCACAAAAAAAATTTCCACCATTTTATGCTTCTGTCACAGGCAAACATATGGGAAGAAGTCTTTTTGGGCCCAAAGTGCTCCGCCTGAGGTGCAATTACATGGTCTGGACACTTTGTAGGATTGGCTTTAAAGCAAGGCCACTTCCTGGCGGCTTGTCCATAACTATTTTTAACAAGAGGCAGTGACTGCCCAGGATATAGTTAAAGTTAGTGCCAGTTAGTGCCAGTGTAAGTTCAGGTACCTCCTTATTTAACAAATAGTGTTTGTTCTTGTGCCATGTTGAGGTTAAATCAGAGGACAAGAGATTTAGCTTGAACCGTTTAAATAAGTGCTGCATCACTGTGCTGCACAGCAGGAATGAATCATCAGCATGCAGTCAAATGTAAAGTAATGGCTGTGTAGGCAAATGAAGATCCCATCTTAAATAGTTTTTTCTAAATTTCATTAAAAAGGATTGAGTGTGTCTAACCTACAAGCAGTGTGTTATGGCTGTGGTATTAACTTTAGTACTTTTTCGGTTTTATTTTCTCAGGCTTTTACTCTTGTCTCATGCCTTGTTTCACTCTCTGTCTTTATATGTTGTCTATTTTTTAATTGTTGATTAATTTCACCTGTCCTTGATTATCCTCCTGTGTTTCCTCTTCGTTCTGTCAGTTCGTCTGTTTCTGTTCCCAGTCAAGCATTTGCTCCAGCTGTTTTCTTAATTAGGACCAGCTACTTCTTAGTTTAGTTTTTATATTTCCCATGTGTTCTTGGTTTTGCCTTCAGTCTTTACTCTGAAGGTTTTGTTTCCTCCTTGTTTATTAGTATTACTTTTATATTATTAAAGCTCTTCCTGTATTTCTGAACCTGCCTGCCTCCTGTTCTGCACTTGGGTGTTTTGGCTTTTTTTGAACTTCTAAAACACGAAACAGTGGTATGAGCCACTGACTAGTGAGTGGGGTTTAATACAATTTTTGCCTTGCCCTTTGCATTCTGTATAGACAAGTGGCTCTGTGTTTTACTCAACTGGTGTCACTTGTGGAGCAACAGCTTTCTCTTTTAATAAGGATGCTGAAAACAAAATTAAGGGGTGTGAGCCATTCTTGACAATCCTTTCAGATTGTACAGACAAAACAAACAAGATATAATGTATAAATCAGTAAACCTTTAAGTTTTTGGTATTTGTTACCTTTGGATAAAGCCATAGTGTATCGTTTGTGAAGACAAAGTGCCTGCATATTCTGTTTGTGTTTATTCATTCATAGCTCTGCTATGTAAATTTGCAGAGAGACCCAATTTAATCTAATTTAGCTTACTGCGCACATAACCAGGTTATTTAAATTTATGATGGCACTATTACATTACCAAGTTATTTGTACCTTTTTAATACTTTGAAGGGAGCCAAAATGTGTATACAGTGTGGCAAACCTGAATAAATACTCAACCCATCTGCAGATGGCATTGTAATATAACTGATTTATTGCTTCTATTAGACTGCCAGGGAGGGCATGTTGGATGTAAATCTAAATACCATTCAGCTACTGACTGGCAAGAGCATCCACTATAGTCTGTCACTTCTGTGCCTGCTCCCCAGAGTATGGCAAGTACACATAACCATATCACGAGAACCATCAGATTATAGTAAGCCATTTATAGGCTTTGCTGCTCACGGCTTTGGCAGCTGCAACTTTAAGAATGGTGAAAATAAAGATCATGCAACGAGACACTGCAAAGTGCTTGCTATCAACACTGCAGTTGAGCTCTGAAGAAGTGTATGTGTTTAAGACCACCGTAAACTGTTCTTCGGCTTAATCACCTGCTACATGGGAACAAAAACTGAAGCAGTAAACTTTCAGGACCATTCATCGGTAGTTGCAATTTCCATCCTCTAGCTTAAAATGACACCATCATTTATTGATGTGGTGTTTCCCAAGCTGATATGGAAGCCCTCTCAATAATTAATATGACGCAAGGCCTGGCCAGGCTGACGGAGCGGCGTGCTGCTGCTGCTCATGTCCTGCTAAGGACCACAGTGATCATTTGGCCCCAGTCTGGGTTATTTCCATCTCTCCGTTTATCACTTTTATTACAGCTGTGATGAAACACTGCGCGTGCTTCCATAAAGCACTTACGGGCCCCTGCTTGTTTAATACATTCTTCTCCCACTGACAGGCCTGCACTAATCTCATTTACCCATGAGTCACTGTGGCTAATATCAAGGCTGCCCGCTGCACACACTCCCACACTATTACTCCCCTTATCACTAACATATCATATTCCTCAGAAGATACATATTACATACATGAACATGGGTACATGCAAGTGCACACAAATTTGTAC
>JAPZDZ010000001.1:21782125-21792226 GCA_029783805.1 Acanthurus tennentii | reverse complement strand
CTGTACCAAAATCACAAATAAATTTGGTAAAAGATACAACCTTGGCAGAATACAACAACCATCATAAATCTATTTGATTTACTGTCTTTAAAGCGGATACAACTTCTTCTGTCATCACAAAGCCTCAATGGCTCATATCATATTCCCACAGCTACTCCTCAACTAGACACCCCAGTGGATACTGTCATAAGTTTTTGCTTTTTTTTTCCATCAAGCTTGTGTAGACTGGATTATCAGACCCTTAATACTCTTTCAGTGCCTTTGCAAGCCTCAAAAACTGATGCTCGGTTTCACTAAGGATGGAATTTGTGTTGTTCCTAAATTTGACGTTTAACAGTCTGTGACAGTCTCCTTTCCACCACTGCATGCCCCATCTGCCACCTCTTCTTTAGTCGCATGACACTTTGCTAGAGGGTCTGTGAGGCTATTGGAAAATACCTCTCTTTCCTTCCTCAAACATCTCCCACGCCTGAGTTTTTGTTTCTCTTAAAGCAGCACGACTGATACCTGTGTGTTGATTCTTGAATCCCACTAAACTTCTGTAACTTGACTCAGCAGAGTATTAAAGTGTTTCATTTCAAATTTTCCTAGTAATGCCAATGTCTTTTAGGTGTTCAAGCTATTTTGCTAACTTGCTAACTTGCTTAAGCTAACTTGGCCTATCACCCACTGTATGTCTATGAGCATATCCGAGTCAACCAGATCTCATTCACACCTAGTCAAGCAAACACAAAACAAGTACAGAACTGGGCCTCAAAGCCAGCCATTTCTCCTTAACCAAAGAAGACCATGGAAACTGAACATTAAACGTCCTTAATACCTGAATAGAAGGTGAGAAGATAATCATGCCTCCAGCATACACCATGCCACAACATCACTTACGCATTGACTGTTTTGTATTTACATCACTTTATATTATGTGTGTTGCAAAATCATTCTAATTGTTGTGTGTTCGTTATAATAATAAGAATGATGTTGCTGGAGTAGGATTTGGTACTATGGCAGACATGCGTATTTTGATTTTATTGTTTCATGTTATGTTAAAGTTATGGCTTCTGAATGATGACAAAGCAATAAACCTCAGTAGCATTATATATTTGCAGTTACAAATTTGACTACATTAGGAAAGTGTGACCTTCTTTATGAGAAAGTAGGTGATGGATGGGGTTTATTTACTCTGTCAAGCTGGTTTGGGCTGCTGAGTTTGATTAGTGGAAATGTCCTTTTTCAAACCTACTTTAAATACCAGATGTTATGGTCGTAATTTCACAGATGTAGCCCTAACTTATGTTAAATGAGGGCCATCAAAAGGCTTTTAATGCAAAAAAAATATTTCAGACAGGCGGCTGAATAAGAATGTCATTAAAAACTCTACAGTCATTTAATGGCTTAGCAGATTAAGAGAGCTATATATAGATCTTTTGACTTGTAGAGACATGTGAAAACAGTTGAGTTGATACATATTATGCAGGAAATAAACAGATTTTAATGTCTATTCAGCTACTTTTATAACTAAAATCTTTAGGCAAGCACATGTCAGTACAGACTAATTGCTAATGAACCCATAGGAAAATGGTTTGTCATAAAGCTCATTAATAGTTCAGATTTTGTGCTGTGTGATTTGATGAGATGACAGCAGGCAATATTTAAGCTATGCATTGTTACTCTGAAATGTGTTGTAGTATTACTGAAGCTGAACTTAAAAAATCTATTTTAAAAGTCCAATTAACATGACCTCATTGCATTACTCAGCAGCACACAAAAACATGAGCTTTTTTAAAGATTCTATTCCCTTTTGAAAAGTTGTGAACAAACATTTACCTTTACATGACATGTCTAAGTTGATTTAAGCAACACTCATGGTACTTTATGATGGATTGGATATTAATGAGAGTATGAGAGATACAAGTCCAAATATCTGCAAACAATGAATGCCTCATACAGTGCAGTGCACCCTGAGGAATGTCTTCACAACACATTTCACACTCAGGTTGAAGTCCTCATGCTGAAATGCCTGTAGTATAAGTCGAAATGTGTAGCCATTTATCTTGTAATTTACTCTTTTTCCTGATTTACTAATGATTTAGAGCCCTCTGCACACAAGACAATTTTAAGCCCGCTTTGCACCTCTTAACTATCAGGGGAGCATGGCCCGACCCAAGACTTGGTCGAAACCAATAATTGTGCAAATAATCCTTAAGTGTATGGTATCAATTAGGTCATTTAACTACTCCTACATAAGTCAAATCTTAAATACCAAACATGTTTGATACTTACGATTCCACGTCCGGCTGCCTCTGACAGAATACCCACAATGGCCAATGAGAGCAAGCATGTTAAGAAGCATCACCAACTGGATGTTGCGTACTTTTACACTTACAAACTTGTCGAAGACAAACAAAATTGTGCCCCAAGCTAAATGGGACAATAATAAAGAAGACCAGCTCATCAATTTATGGCAAAACACAAGTGTTTAATGCAAAACATTTGCAAAACATCTTTCCATGCGAGTGTCTGTGAGATCTTGTGTCTTGAATCTTGAATCACCACTGTGCAATCGTTACCACAAACGGCAGGTGTGTGGTCTAATGGTCTAGAGGAGTCGTGTAGTGTGTCATTTTGGAGAATTATAATTTTGAACAAGCAGCTGAAACTGTCCTTATGTCTGTGGTCTCCCACCTTTTTAAAAACAGTTAAGATTTGATAATCATCTGGTGTGAAGAGGGCCTTACTGACAAAAGACTTTTAATCTTAAAATAGCACAAACCTAAATACTGCAGCAATAAAGCCTAAGGGAGTTAACACTATGAGGGAAGCAATTCCCACAATGAAATCACATGACCACAAACCACATAACAGATGAGCAGTTTATCCACTCAAAAACAATAAAACAGTGCTTTAACTGGTAACATATAGTATTTCCTCCCTGCAGATTCCAGTGCATTGCAGCTTGACTCTGGGTTTAAATCTCATAAGGATGGGGAGGCACACTTAACTTCAGATCGATAATGTTTCTGCCTCAGAGCCTGCCTTTGCGTCCCAGTGGAGCCCCGGTCAGCTCAGTGAAGTTCAGTGTCTCTCATCAGTATGCAACACAACACCTCATAAACATTAAGTGTTTGGTCAGCTGCCTATGGGCAAGTGAGGCTCTACTGCTTTATCCCATGGCTGTTTAGTCAAGCCAGGCAATAAGTGTGGAACAAAGTTAGAAAGTGCTTCAGTTTCATTGCATCAAACTGCATCAGAGTGCAGCGTCAGGAGTATTACCAGGAAAAATAGATCTACCTGCATTCATTGTAATGCACAATAGAGGACTTGAGATCAGGAGCTTTTTATTAAGTCGTACCATTAAAAATCTCTTGTATCATTTGTTAAATCCATCGTAAAAAGTGTGTGTGCGGTTACATTGTGCTGATGCTTTAAAAACTCCCCTGTTTCTGGGGATTTTTTTAACCAGTAGTTAGAAAATGTCCACGAATGGCATGGCTTTTACATCCCATTTTACATTCTTTCCTATTCATTTTATAAGTGTGGGACTGAGATAAAGTGCCCTGCCTCCTCTGTTGTTGTTTCATAACTATCAACTTGGGCATGGATCATCAGTAACTTCTCACAAACACAGACATGCACATTGAAAAATACACACAGACATACACACTCGTACATGTATAGAAGAAAAAAGGCAGTAAAAACATGATTGATTGGGAAGACTTTTTTGGGCAGCACTGTAGTTTACACCACAGTGCACAGCAGATGGAGGGAGTGGGAGGTACAGGCTCTGAAAATGTTTTGGATCTCGAGGTCTCACAGGTGTACCAAAGACACCTTATAATAGAGCAAGAAGGATTGATGCCCCTTGTGTGCATGTGAAAGACTGTGCATGGATATGTGTGTTTCTATTTTTGCTGCTGGGCCAGTCAGCAGGCCTGTCTTGGTGAGTCAGTGTATGTGGTGACAGTGACATACAGACACACCGACAGAGGAGATGGAGGGTCGGCCCGGTGCATCTTGGGAAAGGTCTCAGAAGTGCATCACTTGACTCAAGTGGACCTGATGGGTTCAGGTTAAGTTTGTGCTTTCGTGTATGTTAAACTCTGACTTTAAATGATAAAAAATAAACTTAAATTGATCATTAATCAATTGCATCTCATTATCCACTGTTTCTCATGTCTCCTTGATGGGTTACTTTATAGTATTACAATACATATGTATTGGCAAGTGTACCATTACAGACTGATAAGAAGACGAGCATTGTTTAAATCAATTAGATTTTTTTTATTTCACTGCATGTGTGTACTGTAGCTTTAGAAGAAAATACAATTTTTCAGTTGAGGGAAAAAATTTAATGTTCACTGGGAATTTATGAATCTGCTTCTTTAAAGTACAGAGATTAAAGAGAAAAAGAACGAGCTTAAGGGAAACAACAGAACAGAATGTACAGTTTGTACACTGTTTTTTTTAAAAAAAAAGAATCAGAATAAACACTTTGGTGGCTAAAAGATTTATGTGGTCTTTTAAGATGCCAGTTATAAGATGTGTGTTATTCATCCATGTCAAAAAAACTTGTTGCTTCTTCGCAGCAGCATCAATATTTGTAGCATTGTAGCACTGATATTGAGCTTCAGGTGATTACTGTTGCACTTTGTGATGAAGTTTTCTCTTGGTCGTCTGTGCTTCTCTGTTAAAATAGTCTCTAAGTGAGGATAACATATTTCTTTCTGAAAAAATATTGATTGAATTATACATGTCAGTATAGTGACAACTACCACTTCAATAAAAAATACAAAAGACATTTTACTGAATTCATTTGAAATCTTTACAACATAAATAAGGTTGCACAGCAACTTGACTTGTTTACAGTCAAACAACTTCAAGGCTATAATCTTAGTTTTTGTCCTTTATTTTTGAAGCATTTTAAGGGTACTATAATCAATTTTCATAATCATAAGTCATAGTATGTGGTGGTAAATAATAAGTATTATTGGGTTTGTAGGTAATTTGTTACAAGGTGTATTAGCTCAGTCTGGTCTAGAATGGACAGTAGGCTACAAACATGGAAAAATTTAGATGGATTATTCACCTGATTATCATTGATTAATTGTTGTTCATGCACATTTGTGGCAATCGTTTTGGTTCTTAGAAGAGAGCAAGTAGTAAAAATTTCACATAATTTTTGAATGAGTTAATTTTGAAATAATCCCCACTTCACAAGTTGGCTCTGTGCAGTGTGCAGTTTGACTGGCATAGGTTTAACCCAGTCCAAAGAGGGGCATTAAGTTTAATCTCAATGTGCCCTGACAGTGTTAAGCCACATGCTACCTCAGGGGTTTACGCTCTGCCATTTGATCTGACATGGAGTGAAATAAGTGTGAACAGGCTTCATCACGGACATTCTCACATTGTCTTAAATAATGCGTTTCAACAAGGAATGTATCTGAAAATGATTCATATTTGGAACAATCCCTCGGTGCAACTATTCTCCTTTCCTCTCCTCTTAATTTCTGTGCTGTGGCATGCTGTATTGGAACAGATTAATCAGTGTCAACTGGCCTTGCTTGCTCTCTCACTCGCACTTTTCTGTGTTTTCTTCATTTCTCTTCTCTTCTCTCCCTTCCATTCTCATATATCTGCCTTTGAATTTCTCTGGCTATGCAGTTTTGTGTCACTTATGTGGACAAAGTGTTTCTTCTAAAGCACATTGAAGGATATTTATACTATATCCTTTGTAACCAAGGGAAGAACAACTATAGTCTATATATACAGTGTCATTGGCACAACTGGGGAAATCTGTTAAACTCAGATGGATGCGCATGCACTCACTATATAACTTTGTGCATACTATGTATGCACCTTGGTGATGATGTAAGTAACTTAAGTAACAACACGTGAATATGCACAGATTACAAGAGGTGAGTGAAAAGTATTAAAATGTCAGTATAAATAGTTTGAGGTTCACATGTTCACATGTTTTGCTTTGAATACAAACAGAAAAATGTAGCTTTGAAAAACAAACAAGAGGTGGAGCCTGACTATGCGTTGACTCCTTAAAATAACAGCTTGTGCAGAACAAAACCACCACCCTTTAAGGCTGAAGTAACTCCAGATCCTCTGCATACAAGGCTACTGATGGTTAGCCTAGCTTAGGAATAGCCTGAAAACTCTGAGTTGTATATAACCCTGGTCTGTGCATATTCACTGACAAGGAGGCTAAAACTATTGATACTGTTACAAGACAGTGGCTGATTTTTTTCTGGCTAAGCGGTTCTGACCAAAGCTTCTAATTCATGAACTATTTTGTATTCAATTGATGCCTTATTATCACACAACTTATTATTATTGCAGTTAACCTTAAAAAGACTTTAGAACAGGTTTTTAATAAGTCTTTCGGAGCAGCTGGGACAGTGAGTAGAAGGGGAAACAGTAGGTCTGTTTTCTCTTCTAGTCACTGTCCCAGCTGAACAAGATTAAATATTGCATTTGAATTTGAAATTAACTTGTTTTTCTTGTATCTTAACAAAGTTTTTACCTCCCAGTTCCGTAAGGATACAAAAGATATAGAAAGTATTTGGAGGGGCCAGATTTTGGTAGGCTGACTGCAGAGCAGTGCCTGTCTTTTCCTTTTTACCACACCTTGTCTCAGTGCATTTTCATGTCTTTTTTCTCAAAGTTGTCACAGGTGGCTACTGCCTCAATATGAATATTTGATAGCATTCATATTACTCCCCTGAGGAAAGTGAAATATTAAACGTTTTATGGTGGCCGTTTTGATTTCTCAGAGGCTCTAAAAAGTGGACTTCCTGATGAGAGGGGACAAAATCGCTTTGACTTGACACTATCAATATGTTTACAAATCTTATTAATTTAATCATTTTTAATATTGTTTGCTGCTCTACATGGACAGAGTGGAGACTTTGACTATGTTCTCATGTATGCACCACTGATCTGCTGGGGGTTCATTAACTCTGCCTCTGATATGCAAATATTGGGATTGAGAGAATGGGAGCTGTGGGGTCATGTGACAAGAAGTTGCTATTTATTCTTGTCTTCTCTCTTTGAAGAAGCAAAGTGTAACACATAACAAGAACCAATGTAAAAATGTTTAAAAATGAACTAACATTACACAAAGAATGTGAAGAATATGGGTTATTTGTGTTGCAGACTTGATGCTACTGAAATAAGCATGCTAACTAGATAGCCCCAGTCTTTCCCGTCTTGAGTTTAACACCTTGTTAACTCATCATAGAACACACTTCATTCAAATTCAACAGAAACAAAAGGAAATAAAACTTTCAAAAATCAACTCAGTTTGTCCGTTCTCTCTTCCAATTAACACCTCTTCTATATTTAAAATAAACCCTTGTTTACCAAGTTAGATGTAAAAGTCGCTGTTGGTGATGCCCAACAATCTTCTCTTTCTTGCCTGTCTTGTCCCTGAAGTCAAGAGCCCTTGTGAGCCACTGTATCTGACTGATCAGCTGATGGGGCAATAGCTGCTTGGCTATCTAAGCTAACAAGCTAACTGCAGTTCCTAGCTACAGCCAAAGAGAGCTACAGCAAAACTGTACTTAGCAGAAATTAGTGGTTATTCTGTTTTACACATTGCACCTTTAATGTCCCTGTGTATTATATTAATTTTCTCATTATTTTTCTATCAGCGGGATTCCAAGGGACAGTACCTGTTTGACCTCATCTGCCACCATCTTAACCTGCTGGAGAAAGACTACTTTGGCATTAGATATGTTGACCCTGACAAGCAGAGGGTAAGAATTGATTTTTGATAATAATCTTAACTATATGTCAGTTGGATTTTATTCACTTGACTCCAGCAATGCCTCTATACCTCACCATAACTCATGATTACATCTCTGTCATCTCTAAATCTTTCAGCTTTTGTAGTTTTTCCTCTAACTGTAGCATTACCATGACCTTTTCTGAGTGCAAATAAATAATTTGTTCCCAATGAATTAAAAAAACAGTTCACATAAACTACACATTTTGCCTTTCTGAATTAGCCAATACATGGACTAAATTTTAAGGATAACACTTTTCAACCGTACATCTTAAAAGGCGCAAGGATACCCTATGAACCAGATTCAAGGATAAAAAGCCATCTGTTGCCACTAGCTCTGCAGCTGTTCTGTACAATGTCACATTTAGCCTTTACTATTTTGATGCTGTCTTTAAAACTCTGTAGCTCATCAGCAGACTGTAAGTCTCACATTCAGTGATAAATACTTGTGTTCTTAAGTATAAATGCCATGTCTTAATGGTCTATTTAGTCTCTACATAAATATTCAGAAAAGGTAAGTATGCCTCCAGGTCAATTATGCAAGCTGGCAAAAGACCAACCCCTCTGATATGAATATCAATCACAGAAATTAACACAGTCCTTGGTGAATTTACAGAACACTGACTGAGTATTTGTTAATCATGCACTTTTGAACTGGCAATGGGATTACAAATGCTTTCAAGGCTTAAAAATGTTATTCACATCGCATTGCTGATTCTCTCTGCTTTTTTTCTGCAATGTTTTCAGCCAATTGAAAGACATTTTAGGAAATATTTAATGCAGGTGTAACTAAAAACAAGTTATTTAAAGCCAATGGCTTCTTTATCATTTCATTTTTTTTTTTCATTTAATTTATTAGAACCAATTTGGCCTTGTGCTATTTAGCACTCTGACAGAAAACAGCACTCTTCTGATTATCTTCCAAACAGCTTTCTTTCATCTCTTCACTGCATGGTGACTGTATGGGAGGGGGTCCAAATACACAGAAGGCAAGAAGTATTTCTACTGTGCCTTCCAGCTATAGGTTACAAGTCATCGTGCTCTGCTGCCGAGGAATCAGACCACAGAGCAGCAGTTTAGTAGCTAAAGACTCTTTACTTGTCTTTCTCTCCCTTTCAGCATTGGTTGGAGTTTACAAAGTCAATTGCCAAACAAATGAAATGTAAGTATTTTGTTTTACATGTCTGAATAGCTGGTTGAATCCAATTCCAATTACCATTACACAAGTTGGGTAATGATATGCTAGATAAATAATGAAAAAAGACAAATGAAAAATCATGGCCATCACATTAGAAACAGCATTTGCAAAATTATTTTAAATGTTTTTCTTTCTTTCTTCCCCAGCCCAGCCTCCATTTACCATGTGTTTGCGTGTCAAGTTTTACCCACCTGACCCCGCTGCCCTAAAAGAGGAAATCACTAGGTAAGATTTATGATAGCTTGGTAGGATGCAGGTGTGGAGGGTGAGGTTGAGCCTCTTAAGTGACTTGTTTTGCATTTTCACTTGAGTCAAACAAATAACTGATTACAAGCAAACTCTACAACTGGCAGAGTGATAGAGCAGTGTTAGAAAAAAATACTCCAAAATTTAGCATTGGTTTGTTGCAAACTGTTGGACTTACAGTGGACAGGTTTTTTTAAATAATAAAACCAGAGCAGTAGAATCGATGATACTGTTTTTCTTTCTGTGTCTCATTCTTCTTCCTGTCAAAACTTGGTGATTTTACCCATAATGCAGCTCAACCACTGATAATTTGGTTGGAGATTTAAGCATGTTATGCTAATAGAAGCTATTGTAGCATTGAAATGCTGGTCTCATACATATTTGAGAAGCAGGAAACAGAGGTTTGCTAAAGATCACTTCTCTCAAGCACTTCACATGTGATTCTTACCATTGACAATGTGGTTGCTATTGTTTTCACCTTGTGCTTGTGCGCATGTATGTGTGTGCGTGTGCATGTGTGTGTGTATGTGTGTGTGTGTGTATATCATCATTGCAAAACAGGTCCTTGAAATACCTATTGTAGCTGAAACTATCAGAGATGCAGTTTTGAGTACTTTGCAGGTGTTAAAATGTCTGTCTGTCTCTATGTGGACAGATATGGCCAACACAATATCTTCATGTTATGCCTGGCCTAAGGTACACAGGCACAACATGAAAAGAGCCCCATCTTCTCTTAGTCTCAAGTAGCCACAGCTGGCACAAAAGCTTTCAAATTGAAATCTGTGTTTATTTACAAAAATAAAATGAATGAAAGAGTGTTTGAGAACTAATGACTTCAGGGTGGACCAAGGCCAAAGCAACAAACAAA
>JAPZDZ010000001.1:21760109-21770251 GCA_029783805.1 Acanthurus tennentii | reverse complement strand
AAAACAGTAGAATGTTGCCAAAATAAACCAGGAAACACAGGAAAGCATAATTAATTTAAATACAAAAAACTTGGGCAGCTTGACAGATCATGACAGCTGCTGTGTGCTGGTCAAGTTTTTTAATAATCATATATTAACAGAATTTATTTTTTTTGTTTGTTTAGTGGAAAGGTTGCAAAAGAGGTCATGGAACAAAGTGCCAAAATAAAGAGAGACCCCCCTGAGATCCACAGGTCAGAATTCTTAAAAATTTGACCCTAACATGATCTGAAATATCTATTCAAAATCATTTGTATCGTTCATGTATGTGTAGGTGTCATGTTTTACTTTTGGTTATATGGTGTGTGTGTATGTGTTTGCACAGGGCTGGCATGGTGCCAAGTAGGAGCTGTCCATCCATTACCCATGGCCCTCGTTTGACCAGTGTGCCCAGGACCCGACGGAGAGCTGTGCACATCTCCATCATGGAGGGTAAAAAATACACTCAAGAAGATAGAGATACTGTAAAAGGAATTTGGTGTGAGCTCTCTGACAAGCTGTGTGAGTGTGCAAGACGCGACCTTCTTCAGAGTGAAGCAGAAGTTCAGTCAGTATGACTGCATGCTTCTTAGTCCATGGACTCCACAGCCTCGCCAGATGAGTTTAAATACCACCATCAATCATAGTACAGATGTGTTTAAATTTATGTCAGACTGAATCATACAGAACCATCAAACATATCTTCAACAAAAAACTAAAATCTATCCAGCACCTTTCGCTACTGAAATCCATTTATGTTTTCATGCAGTCTCCAGCATGACCCTGATATGTATGTGTAGACACAAAACCGTCTAACATATAAACTGGCTATCATGAAGAAAGGATAAGTGGTCACACATATTTCAGACCATGCATGCAAGTTTGTCAAGAGATTGCTAGAGCTGAAATGAGGTAGACATGAAATGTATGGTGAGAGAAGTAACCTCAGAATAAACCATGTTTGGGTTGCTTGCCAGTTTCATTGACAGTGTTATTCATTTAAAGTCCACCTAATGTTGCGTAAAATATCACTCAGGGGCGCATTTCTGAAATTAATTTAAAAATGTACCATTCTTTTGATCTACAATGAAGCCATTAGCCATTGAAGCTTGTTCGTGTGCACTCTTTTTTTTACATTGACTGAGATTTATAAAACAGAATCAGGTGCACAGCTTTATAAATCTGGTGAAAAAGAACACACGTTTATATTTTTGGCAACAACTTAACAACTGCAGCTGTGCTGCTGGTCAGATTACACTCACCATTTTAATTCCCTCACACAATTTTAATACACTCGTGCATACAAACATACCCTGTTTATACAAGGTGGCCTTTCCATGAGAATAATCCCCCCCACCGGTGAGTGTCAGTCATTGTCTCCTCACACTGTGTGACATCTCACTGTTGCTCTCTTGGGCGTTTGCTTTCTGAAAACATACACACACACACACACACACACACAAACACAAACACAAACACACACACACACACACTCAAGGAGCACCCATCAGCCAGTGTTCACAGGCATTATTTTGACATTAGAGAGTCACCCTGTCAGTTTATAAAGGCCATTTACTGCCCCCTCTTCCCTCTTACAGGCCATTAACCTTTTACCAATGCTGCCACTGTGAGTAAGTTTGCTCTCAGTTTATCAGCCTGCTGACGCTAAATAAACTTAACGTTAGTGTATTCTCAAACAACAACAACAAAAAAGTTATTTTGTAAAAACTAGCCCCTCTCTTGTCATTGTCATGGAGAGCAGGCTCTGACATTGCACCCCACTGTTGCAACACTGAAACAAACCCCCTGTGTTTTGTCCTGTTGCACTGTCTGCCCTGGTATTTCCACTGGTAATAATATCTCAGCCTAAAAATAGCTCCTGCTGTCACGGGCCATGCAGTGTGTGTCACAGCTGACAGCAGGGAGGGATGAGGTGAACTGTGGCACAAGTGGACCACATTCCTGGGCCTTGTCTTTCACTCTCTGTCCGTCTCTCCATTTATCTATCCCTGTCAGCCTGCCTGCCAGCATGAGGGGAGCTCACTGTAGAGAAGGGAGGGCTGTGTAACCAGCCAGTCGGAGACAAAGACAGACGGCAAGAAGATAGAGAAGGAAGGCGAATTCAAGAAAGACAGAGATAAGGAGAATAGAGCAGCAGAGGTCTGTTGGAACATTGTTAAGGTTGGACCGGTATTTTCTGAGCTCCTTGAACCATGGTGAAGTGTCTAATCAAGATCAAGACCAAGGTGAACGTTCACTTGCGCATGATCAATCATTGCTATCGAGATGTGAAGGTGCGCGTGCTGTCGATGGGGCCCAGGCTCTTGGGCAAGGCTCTTGGGGTCTTTCCACTCTTCCCTGCCCTCCCTGGAGGTTCTTCCTCCTCAGGCTCCAGTTCTGGGTCGGGACAGAACTCCAGGACCCCTTCCAGGCTAGCTGTCCCACCCCAACACCACGGCTGCAGTCCACCAGCCAACCCTGCAGGTAAAAACCATGCTGGTTGTGAAATGCAGGACTTATGAAGTGCAGTGGGGGCTGCGTTTGAACAGAGCAGCTTTGAAATTCTTCAGGTTTGATGACTTCCTCTTGAAGACTATACTGTTTCATCAGTGAGACAAGTGATTCAGGATGCTTTTTGATGCATAAAAACTTAACATGCAAAAGTCAAATGCAGTTGAAATCAAAATGTAAAAGTTTACAATGACAAAATTTAGCTTGCAGAGAGTACGAGGATCAGAGAAAAGCTGAGTCATAGTTCTTGGTGAATGCTGTTCTTATTCTTATGATTACTTTAAGATAGAAGTTGCTACTTGTAAGTATTTTATTTTGAAATTAAGTACATGAAAGCAGGATGGGTTCATTTTCCTATGACAAGCTTAAAAAACAACCCCCACACTCCCTCTGGTTAGTGAGAATAATGACTGTAAGCACAGTATTCAGCAGAGGACTAAAGACTTCAATAACCTGACAGCCCAGAAAACAAGGCTCAAAACCGAATGGGCCGATCGTTGTTTCCCCTCAAGCCCCCTCCTCTGACTGCCTAAGAACAGGGACAGGTTTTAAATATCAAACACTGACTAGTAGACATAATGAAAAGCTTTTTTTCTTCACTTCTCATGAGTTCACGGAGCAGAAAACAACTAAAGCAGTTTACTGAGATGAAGTCTGATGCATGCAAAAAGAAAAAAAGACTGTAATCTCTGACCTTGGGTTTCACTGTATGTAAATGTCCTGGTTGTAGGTGAAACAAAACTCTGTGTCCCCTAGTGGTTTCTTCTATTTTCGTGTTCTCTTTAATATATTTTCCTTAAATTTCATGAGAAGCATTTGGCTTGAAGAAGTTAGAGCCTCAACACAACACCCCCCTGTATATTTTCAGTAGGACCCTCTCTTTGTTAGCCTGTTTTTCTTTACCTCTGTTATTGAAGACACTTGTAAAAACACTCAGACATTACCTGATTTCTGTTGTAGTTCAAGTTTAAGAAAAAAAAGTGAAGGACGAGGCTTTATAGCAGACCTATCATACGATCCAAAGTACAGTCTCTCTTTAAATGTCACTGTATTTTTTTCCCACAGAACCTTACAGTTATTAAAGAAATCCTCCTTATATATCGCCTTCCTCTGTGTGTGTGTTATCAGGTCTGGAGTCCCTTCGGGACAGCGCCCACTCCACGCCGGTGCGCTCCGTCTCCCATGGCGACTCCTTCATGTCCTCTCGGGGCCAGATGGTGGACGGCAGCGAGGCCAGCACGTCCGCAGTCATCTCGGACGAGACCTACAGCCCCTCAGACAGCGTGCTGCCCACGCCCGTGGCCGAACACGGGGTGGAGATGTCTTTGGCCCGTCACCTAAACGGTGCTCCCTGCAGCATCGATGAGGAGAAGGAGTCAGAGGCGGGCGCGTCCAAGGAGGGGCATGCGGCGGATTTCTCCTCCGGGAGGAGAGCGCTGCGTATGGTTAGGAGCAGGCCGTCTCCATCGAGCGACGTGGAGGAGCTGAACAAGTTCGTGCTGAGTGTGTTACGTTTGTTTCTGGTGACCATCGGACTGCTGTTCGCCCTGCTGCTGCTCCTTATCATGCTGACAGAGTCGGAGCTGGACATTGCCTTCCTGAGAGACATCCGCAAGACTCCTGAATTTCAGCAGTTCCACTTTGAATACTTCTGCCCTCTGCGGCGCTGGTTCGCCTGTAAGTTACGGTGGATGGGAGGCTTCCTCGTCAGCAAGTGATGGCTGGATGAAAGTTGACTGAATGACACAACACAGGCCTCCACTGAGGGAGATTGGACATGTACAACAGTCAGACCAGGAGAGGGAGGGGGGAGGAGGGAAAAGGAAAAGGATGGCTGCTCTATTTCCCAGTATCAGCTCATCTTCTCCCAGGATGGAGTCCCTGTCACGAGCCACGAACTGTCCCCTGAAAAGCCTTGTTCATTATGTTTGATCATCACTGCGAGGGAAGGAAATCACACTTTACTTTCAGGTCATTTCAAGGCATTTTATTTTTACACAAAGTCACAACGACAGGGTTTAATTTAAACACCAATAGGCTCAAGAAGGTCTGACAAACTTCACTTACACAACCACAAATTACAGTTGCCTTTATTTTTGTATTCGTTCATATGTTGCAACATAGGACAGAATGACCTGATGAGTTGGATGGATGTGTGTTGTGAGACATGAGAGTCTGAGTAAAGTCTGAAGAGAGGATGAGATGAGGTGGGCCATTTTCAAGTCAACAACGATGTTCATTATGATAAAATTTATCGTGAAAGATGCTATGAGACTGAAAACTGCTGGTTTTTGGTTGAACCAGCATATCAGGCTTAGAGAAAGTGAAAAAAGGAAAACTAGACCGCACGGACTGAATGGAGATTGGTCTGGAGTCAAAAATATATAATTTTATTTGAAATAATAGTATTGAACACATGAGTGTTAAAACAGTCACAGGAAATAATAGGAAAATGAATTTAACGCACCTTTAGAGTGACTGACAGCTGTCCTGATGTGGCATCCAACCCAACATCTGGCACAGTCAATTTAAACAAATGCTTTTTGAAGTGAAGGGATGTTGTACTGGCCTTTTAGAAGACTTGAATGATTACATTTGTAAAAGGTATGATCAGACGTTCGATGCCAGCGTGCTCATGCTAACATTTTGTTCAGCCATGACAGCACCAATAAAGTTTTATCGTCTACTGACTTTTGAGATAAATTGTAAGGGTTTAAGTAAGTGATGGAGGTGGTAGGCTTTTTGGTTTTCTAACATAGCAGCCAAATAATGCCAATAGCTACAATCAACTTCTATGTGTGTAAGGAACAGTTCTTTGCTGTAGTTACTTTCACAGTAGTTGTAAAGGCAATGGGACTGTGTGAGCTTGCCCTGTAGTGACAGTTAAGTGGTTAGCTCTTTGACTCCCACACTCTGTAGAGGTTTATCTTGATGTGCAATACTGTTAATATGAAAAACCATGATCTGTCCCATTAAGGGAAATCTGACCTTGTTTTACCTTTGTAAAGTGCAACAATTAGTGCTTTTTTCCCACAGTATACGGTTAAGAGAGCTTGCTTTTAGTTCAAGAGCCATGTTGAGTGAAGGTCATATAACTTTGTTTTGCCCTGCTGTGTTCAAATGTATGCATTAATCTGTAAAGGCTGAATATATTTAAACCATGTTTCCTTTTTGTACAAACCGATGTCTGGTTAACCAATGAAGATTTCCTCACAGTGACTGTAAAGGACTTGAAGCATTATTTTTTACATTGAATATAGAGTTTTTCAGCCTCCTGCTTACAAAGATAAGTCAAGTTTACGTGCTACTGCAGTCTTCATCATCACACCAACCAAAGAAGCCTCTGTTGTCTGATACTTCTGTCAGTTTGCATCAACTGATTAGAAACTCTGATAGTCTGCTGTCCTCCAGCCTTATAACATGTACATTATTTCACAGTTTAGCCTGCAGCTCCTCTTTACAGCCCAGAGCAATCAGCATCATCTGAAGTAATAGTTCATGATTGATAAGTATTGGTCCACTTAACAAGCCTACAAGTAGTTGATAAGCAAGTGTATATGCTGTGTGGTAATTATAGATCAACAGCTATACAACATTTTACCTAAAAAAAATGGATGTGCTATTTATGCAACAAGAGGGGAATGGTTTAGGAAAATGATTGACTGGAGGGTTTAGGATGTGTAGGCGAAGGTTTCTGTTATATTCAAATCTTTCTTTTAAAAAATCAGCAGATTAAACACAAAACAGTACTTAAAGAGTCCCTTTAGTATTAAACACCATGCTCTTATAATGCTGATTTTATTTTTGTACAGTATTGATATTTTCAAATTCAGAGGCTCTCATTATATTTTATGGTCGGGTTTCAGACTTGATGAATTACTGATGTATTTGCTTTAACTCAGAAAGTTCTCGTTGGGTTTTGATTAATGTGTTAGCTGAAGGGTGATTTTGTATGAAAAGAAGGCCAGTCAAGGCAGAGTGTGTATTAAAAATTTAACATAGTTTGAGCAATAAATATTACAGGTAATAAATGTAATGAATATCAATAATCACAAAATGCAAACTAATGTTTCTCTGTGTACCAGCGTGCAGAATGTAACTGAATCCCTTTTGAAGGTAAAACAGCTTGTAGATACATGTGTAATGAGAATGATGCTCATTAATGCTCCCAATTACCCACAGTGTCAAAGATATTTCTCCAAAATATCTCCTGTCAAAAAACATGTACATGTAAAACCTGTTCGTCGCCTAACTCTAGGCTGTTCTTTCTTGACTCAATTTCTAGAAACAGTAAGTGTTCTTGTGAAAGTACATGTGAATGAAACACATCTGGCGGTCGATCCATTTTCACTCGGCTCTGAACAGGTTTTGACACAACGAAAGTGGAGTGGTTTGTATTTTTAGACAGTTTTATCAGCAGAAGTAGCATATTCAACTACCTGAATCTTTTTTGCAATGCAGTTCCATATATTTATCTTTTTTTTTTAATGTACTGCTAAAATCTGTTTCAGATCACTTGAACTGGCACAGTGATAAAGACAGTCGACAGCTCCATTGACACTCGTGTACTCATTTTACCAACTTATGTAAACAGGAATAAGGCCTCAGGTGGGGGTCTTACTGTAAGCTTCCTTCCTGTACCATGGAAATGTCTCTGTAAGCATGTGTTCTGCATTTATTACCTCCAAAGATGCTTATTTCCAATCACTGACTGAAGACTGGTGTAATCTATTTGTGAATAAATATAATCTATTCTTGACATCTGGCAATTAGTCTGGCTACAAGGTCACTCCTGAATCCATAGAAGAAACAATCCAGAGAGGTTCTTCAGCATATCACTGCTTAAGACAATAGAGTAGTCGATGCCAAGGCCAAGACTATCATGTTACGTCACAATGCTGCCATCTTTAGGTGATAATAATAACACCGCTGCTGAAATTAATTGCATTCACACTTTGTTATTGATATAAAATGACTGTTTATTTAATTTGGTCCAGGTTCAACAAATAAAAAACATTTAAATGAAAACAATTAGTTTAATAATAGGCACTTTTCAAAGCCCAAATAGTTTTGCTGTTTCAAAATAACTTTGCCACAAACAAAGTAGAGAGAAACTACTATAGATATGTCCCACAGCTCCCTAGGATGTTTAGAGTACAACAAATAACTAATGGGAAAAACAAAGAGGTAAACAGTAGAGTCAGCAACACAAAATTTATCAATATCAACATTCAGTCATCAGCATCTGTACAAGGTTTCAAAAACCTTTTTTTGAATCACAGTGGATGCATTTTGGATTTTTCTAACAGAAAAAAACTGTCATATTAGCATCAACAAGTGTTTTAAATAAACTGAGTATGAGAAAGTAATTAATCTGTTACTTTCAGTCCAATCAGTTCATTTAAACTTCATCTCAGTGACTTTAAACCCATCTCCATCTGAAAAGGACCAACAACAGGTTGGGAAACATTTACGGAAAAACATCTGCAGATATGTTAACAGTTCAGGCTGATTGTGTGGTGGTGTTGGGAATATTTTTCTGTACAAATAAATGCCACTTTAACCAACTGAGCACACAATAATTGTCAGTGTTGTTACAGATCATATCCATCCTTGTATGCCCAGCCTACTTGTCTTCTAATGGCTACATCAAGCAAAATAAAGCTATGTGCCAAATCTCAAACTTGTTCCATGAACACAACAATCACCGGACCTCAGTCTAAAAGACAAGCATGGAGGTGCAGTACAACAAGATATTTGCTGCAAAAGCCAACAAATCTGTCACATCTGCACAATGTCGTGTAGTCACATGGACCAGAATCTGAATGGTGCTGGTTGTACATATTTTGGTTCTCATCTCAGTCAGAGAAGACATGCAGGCGCCCTGATGCATTGCCACCCAGTAAAGCATTCCTTGTGGGGTGGAAAGCTGTGACCGACAAGACCGTTGTAAGGTTCTCATCATCTATGAAGGAGTGCTGTGGTTGGCTGCTTTCATGGAACACCTGCACCGTCCGAGGCCTCGATAGACTCCCCACCACAAAACAATCTTCCTGTTTGGGGTCCCACACTGCTGACAGTTTGGTCAGCCAACGTCCAGTCTGCATGTTATGGCTGAAGATGAAAATTGATAAGATGTGAGTTCAGGTCGCATTGGTCTCAAAGCATAAATAAACAAAAAGAGACCAGAGCAGAAGGCACAGCATCAATGAGTGGATATACCTGATGGATGTCAGCAGGGGAGGTTCAGTTGTCATGGCAGATGTGTCATATATCCTGTCAAAGTATTTGGGATAGACATTTAGCTGGGGTTGAAAAATAACAGCAAGTGTAACACAATTATTCGAAGTGATTTGCAGGTTTTACCTTATGCGATTATCCATACAGGTGGTCAGGACTCTGTTCCCTGTACAAGGGGAGAAATAAGCACTGGCTATGCTTAAACCGTGGCCACGCAGCTTGGAGACTGCCGTGCTCTTGGTCTTCTTCAGACATCTACTGTCATAAATACTCACCACACTGCAGGCAAAAATAAAATATTCATTTAGTGCAATCAAAAAGTCAAACTGGCAATAGCAAGAGAAATGTGGATTTAAAAAAAATCAGACATACTTGCTTTCTGCCACAGCAAAGTACTGCTTCTGTATAGGGTGAACGCTAACACAACGCAGAGTTTTTGGGTCAATTGAATGAAGGGATTCGTGTGAGTTTCTGCAAAGAGGGATGTTTACAAATGTTCATCATTAATCAACGAGACAGTCAAATTTTTTACTAATACCGAGAGACTCAAAAACACTTTTGATCAGCATCAACGATGATACATTACCCTGGGGTGCGCCTATCGACTATAGCAACTTCTCCATACCAGTTCCCAACCACCAGAGTTGAACAGTCGTGTGACATGACATCAAATGTTTTCAGGCCATCATCAATGTCGTACACCTTTAAATGAGGAAACAAGCTGACATCAACTGCTAAAGCAAATTGTTTGATTTTGGAGTGAAATGGCTTGATACTTAAGTTTGCATTCATGTTGTTAACTTGAAATTTTATAATCCAAATTTTGGAGGGGGGGGGCTCTCTCACATCATCAAAAACAGCCCTTTCAACATCCATGCAGCGCAGGGATCCGTCATAGCTGAGGCTCAGTAGGTGGGCGGGATGAGCCCTGGAGAACGCCATGCAGCCAACTGGACGAGTGTGGGGCTCAAACAGCAGCACGCCGTCATCGTCCCAATCACTACCCTGAAGGATGAAAACAAGCATTTTTTTAATAGGTTTCTTATTAGATGAAACAGCTGAGACAGCTAATAGTTGACCTCAAGACCTGAGCTTTATTCATAAGTATATTTACTGAAAATTAGTTTGTTAAGCCTGAGATGGGGGAAATTCTAGGTTTTCAGTTGCAGATAGAAGTGTAACTTAAGCCCTGTTTATATGACAACAGCTTCACTAAAACAAGAAAAGATTTTCCTTTGCATTTTAAAAAGTTCTGTGTTTATATGAAAGCGCTGTCAACTCGTTCTTTGTGCACCACCTTAGCATAAATGATTGTGATGCAGTTATATGCATGCCAAGACTTTTGATGGTGTTGAGACCTTGCAAATCAACAC
>JAPZDZ010000001.1:21705531-21723252 GCA_029783805.1 Acanthurus tennentii | reverse complement strand
ACTGTTTCAGGCTCAGGGCATGACAGGAGTGGCCAGGTGGAACTACCAAAGGCTTCTGGACCTTAAGCAGCCAGATGTTTATCTTGAAGAGTCAAAAAAGTTCCTTCAGTTCCGGAACTGAAGAAGCTTCTTGGATGAGAAGTGAAACAAGTGATTACAGGAGCTGCAAGGCTACTATCTATCCACCAGGTGTCAGAAAAGCTCCTCCCTATTAGTTTTAACTGCCTGGATGACTTGCTCTGACATCCATGGAGAATATACTGTAGGTCATATACAGGCAGAGAGGTCACCAATCAAATTATGCAAGTAGAGGCAACAATCGTTATACTAAATGTAAAACTCTACTGATGATATTTCCCCTCACACACACAGTTTACATGCTCCAATCTAAGTCTGGTAAGTAAAAGAATCAAACAAAACTTATAAATTCTAACAGCTAACCACAAGTTTTAACTAAACTATCCATTGTCTAAATTATACTATAATTTTCAGTGGGTTATATACTGAAGAATAAAGCCTCAGAAGCTTTTTTTGTATGCACATGTGATAAAGATCTTAGCGGATTAGTTGCCCTGAGTATTCATGTATCACAGCACAGCACACCAGCCTATTTCATTTTGGTGGTTGCAGTGCTATACATGAGCATTTCCTGCTATGACAAATCAAAATGGCTTGGAAAAGTCAATAGGTAAGCATGACGAAGTTTACAACAAGCATAAGGTCAGTTACAAGGTCATCATTGCAGCCAAAGCAGAGAGGGGTAGAGGAGAACAATAAGTCTTTTTTTGCAAAAACAAAAAACAAAAAAATTCAAACCCTATCCACTGTAGTTATCATTTGAATGGTCACTTTCAACACGGATTAACTCTCATACCCCTGTTATACAGCCATTAAAACTCTGATGCATATGTCTTGACATCAATAACCGTTTTTCACAGCAGCCATTTTTTACTTATAATAGTAGGAAGAGCAAAGGTTTTACATTTACCATGAATAATTAAGTCATTACTCATTCAGCACACAGATTGAAGTCTGTGCATACTATTCATGAATCTCAGAAAAAGAATCCCATCCACAAGTACTTTTTAAAATTAACCTCTGTCAAAATAAAAACACAACTACAGCACTATCATTAGCATACAGGACCAACAGAGTTGACGGCAGAGGCTGTGTTGCTGATGTGTTGGATTATACAATGACCTGCATGGCAGATTCTGACACCTCTGATGTACAGTGAAAGAGAAACAGTAAATTTGTGTAAATGCATAAAAAGTTCTGTTAGAAATGTTAGCAACTCTGTATCACCTAATGTAAACAAAGGAGATAACAGCACACATTTACCAAACAACGCTGCAAATGGACTCTGTCAATATCTCCACCCTAGGCAGAGTTTTCCAAAAGGTCCTTCCTATGAGACCTGAAAGTGAGTTTAGGATTGGACAAAAAACCAAAAAGCACACAAGAGATTCCAATGTACATGACAAGTCATCTGTAAGTCAAGACAGGGAGACAATGAACTTGCATAAACAAAGAAAATTAAATATAATCTATCCATCTTAATTAATATTTCAACTTGAGCTTTTTCAGCTGTGACATGCATCAACATCTTTTGTGAAAACTACCTTCTTTTTTTTTATAAATACAAGTTGTACAGAGTGTTCCTCCACCAAGTGCTGACATTTAGCATGATCAACTCAAGTCTTCTCTGCAGTCAATTAACAATCCATTTTTCAACTCTCCACAATAAACAGCAGCAATTTACAGCTGTTAAAATTTCAGGATCCATGAATAGGAGAGTTTTCTGGTGTGGTGGTAGACAGTGTATGACAGTAGTCCTTGCGAGTAGGAAAACCTTCTGCGGTGCTCGAAGAGGCATGTAGGGACATTCCACTGGATAGCATCCAGGGGAAGATTTGACACGCCAGGGGGGAGCTACATCCTCCTCTGCCTGTCCAGGGCTAACATTGCGTGCTATATAGAGAGGACATTTTATGGCCTCATAGTTTTAACTTCAAAGCTGACAAAGATTATGTGATGTTAATAGACATTTGCAGTATGGTTTACAACAGTAAAGTAAAAAACTGCTTTGCTTTTGATTGGTGTGATCTCTCACTGACAACATTTTTCCACCTAGCACTAGTTTATGCACTGTGAAGTCCTTAATAGATAAAATTTTTAAGGTTTGTGTTCTATCATACTTGTGTGATGTTCGTTTATTGCACTAGAACAGTGTTTCAAACATGTACGAACCTTTTTCAGAAAACACTTTCTGGTTCATTACAGTAGTATGTGTTTAAACTGAATTTATCACTGTGTAGCAGGTGAAATAATTAGTGTTTTCTGATGGCCTTGCCATCAAAACAGTATTTCATTCAGACAAAGAATGTGTGTTTGACTTCTTATATACAGTAAGAGGTTTAATTAATACGTGTTTTTTTTTTTTATCATTAAAATAAAAAAAGTGATGCATTAAATCTGGATGGGAGCTGTGTGGTGGGAACCAGAGAGCACAGAGGCCAGGAATGTGTCCACTCTAATCCCAGTGAGGGACAGAAGATGTTTTAGCAGATCTCTTCTGGTCCACATGAGTGGACGTGGTGTCTGATGTTCCCACTATCTCCGGAACTGCATAAAGAGAGGCTGATGCCTGTTTGGTTAGCACCAGACTTTCACACTGACAAGAGGAACTCAACTAAATAATCAACAACAATGCCAACAGTGATGGCTACAGCCCTTCCTCTCCCAGTGGTATGCTAAGACATCATAAAATATCAAGAGCAGATTGTCAGCCCATGCGGAAGAGGGCTGCCGAGTAACGCTGCATGCCACCGACTGGAGGAATAGGAGATGGATAAAGATTAAAAAATTTAATAACCTTACATTATACTTGTCAAAAGTAAAAGAGATTTCATCAAAATCTCTCTTTTCTTTGAATACACAAAACTCAGTCCTAGAATGAACTAAGCTGGTGTTTTTCTTTGCCTGATCTTAAAATAATAATAATAATAATAAGAAGAAGTTTATAAGCTCAAAAACAAAGGATTTATCTTTCTTAACTCTACTAATACCAAATAGCACTACATTCTATTTGAAGCAGTTACACAGAAGGCATAATTTTGTATAATTACAAGCTATACTACTATAGAAATAAACTAGATTTAACCATAATATTTTAATTAATTTGTATATCCTATAATTATTGCTAATATCATTTATATATAATAAATAATTGCAAAGGAACTTTAGACTTAATTTATGGAAAAATTAATGTAATAAAACTTTAGACTTAGACTTCATGTCTTTAGTTCCTATCCTGTACCAAGAAGATGCAGGAAACCACAGGCCCAGGGGTCATATACAGACTACAAAACAATTCACAAAAATAAATGAATAAATAAATAAATAAATAAATCACTGTACTGCAATTACTGTCTTCTGCAATAAGACAAATCCTGAACAACACCCTGTCTAAGTGGTCCCTTCTGAGTGATCCCACATATAGCGATCAAACATCATCGCTGGCATCAAATGTATCATGTCGTGTATCATGACTAAAAGAAAAAAGAAGAAAAGGAAAAGAAGAGTAGATGCAGATTGTCACATTTTTTCATAAAAAATTGACCAACACTTATTTTTTGTGGAAGTAAAAGCCAGCCAATGTGCCAAAGTTAGTCTGTCAGGACGCACTCTCAGTAATGACAATGATAAGCCTTGTGCGTCAATACAGCTCAAAAGATCACAAGATTGCATTCTGACAGAAGCATTGTTATGAAGACAGATTCAGGCTTCCTAGCTTTCTGCTAACAAATGTCAAACCATTTGACGAAAAGTTTAGCTGTGAAATGTGCATCTGGAAAAGGTAAAAATGCATTTTCCTACTCTTTGGGAACAACAGCCTGCAATAACATCTGAATATGCTAGTATGTGTGAAAAATTCCCTCAGGCATTTGGCAAGAGATCTCAGGATATGAAAAATAAACAAAAGGAAATCAATGTTATGCAGTTAAATATTAAACCAGCTAATGTGCCTGGCAACCTACAAACTACTGACTGACCCCAACCTTGAGAACCAGCTGTGAGTAGCATCATTATCAAATACCTCTCCAAATAGAAGCAGTTCACCCCTTCATATACAGGTTAGCATGATATTTGTGTTCAGTAATTTAAGGATGTCTCAAAATTGAAATGCAAGAAAAGGTTCCCCATAGGGAGAAAGGGAGAAAATGTCCCCTATCATACTGCTTTGCTTTTACATGAGTCCAATCAAAGTTTATTTTATTTGAATCTAGACAATGTTCTAACAAAGCTCTAGCAATATTTGAATTTGCGTCTTTGAAACCTAAGAGTTGTGACTCCTGAGGATGTGATGGGAACAGTGCAGTGAGAGCAGCACAGCGTGTGCTAAGCCAAGCGGACAGCTGACTCAGCACCTCC
This sequence comes from Acanthurus tennentii, assembly GCA_029783805.1. Lineage (NCBI taxonomy): Eukaryota > Metazoa > Chordata > Actinopteri > Acanthuriformes > Acanthuridae > Acanthurus > Acanthurus tennentii. The sequence goes on along the minus strand of JAPZDZ010000001.1, from coordinate 21,718,818 downwards.
CCTGTTGTCTGTGTGCTCACTCGACAATGTCTTTATCCCCAGCGACAGAATACAGCCTGAGGGCCCTGATAGCCCTCACAGCCTTCTGAAAAATCCTCCTCCCAGCCCTGGCCCTGAAATTCTTACAGACACCCCTGATAATGCTCCTGATCCTGGTCCTGCTCTGCTTCATGAAAGAGGAGGTTAGGATGTTAAGCCACCATACATTAGCTCTGTATATCACAGGGTTGTTTTATTTTATCTATGGGTGTCAATCACGCAGGGTGCATTAGCACAGGTAATTAGTATGAATAATTATGAAACAAAATATGTCCATCAGGTTTTAATTCTTACAGCCAGTAGTGTTACTCATACCTGCAGTGTCCAACCACTAACTGCAAACTGTTCACTGAAGTCAGTAACACCCATAACAACCCTTGTGTTTTGTCTACATTGTCTTTACTTTGTCATTGTTTGGGATCCTACAGACCCCACTGCAATATATATGGAAGAAACAGTAATGATGGAAAATTTATATTTTTTTCTACTTAAAATATATCTTTTCTTTTTATATGACTTTATGAAGAAACAATTTGTAGAAACATTTTGACGTGTTCACGCTTCCCTTTGCTAGAACTTTTACATTTGATAAAAGTGGCAAAATATAGAAATGACCACAAAATGTTGTTGTTACATCAAATAACTAAATAGTTTGTCTCCATTGAGATATTTGTGGAAAAACTAAAAAATATTTGTGGTCATTCATAGACAGAAATATTAAACAGATTTTAGGCTTTAAAGAAATACATGTGGTCATTACACGAAAAACAATGTAAACTGCAGTATGATGCAGTCCAACCGAACAGAATTGTAAATAAGAAGCTTATAAAAGATAGCAGTTTTCTCTGAAACCATTCCACCTGGCAGGAATTTGCATCTTTTATGCATCTTGCATGTTGTATCTATTCGCAAAACCACTTAAGTTGCAGTTTTCATCCATGTTCATCAAGACTCATAAAATACAAGCGTAAGGAATTTAATGAAAGGTAGTGTACTTTTTGAAAAAATTGAATCAAAATAGAATAATTACATTTATATGCACGATTTCAAACAATAATTGCCAGTGAGAAACATTCTGTCTTTTCTTAGGGACTATTTTCACAGAGTAAAGAAGACTGTTGCAGAGCTTTGTCACATGGTGCAGCAACATACCCCTGAAGCTCAGCAAAACCAACAAGCTTGTGGTGGACTCCAGTGCTTCAAACATGATTGTTGCTGCAAAGAAGCTACAAATTTTAAAACATGAAGGCTTCACTTATATCTTCAGCTAGGCAGCACAGAGGATTTAAAGAAACAGCACAGTTTAAATGTGGGCACCCAAGATTAGTGTCACCCATTCAGAATCTGACCACATATAAAAAAGGCTGTAACAACCACTCATCTTTTCTTAAGCTGTGTTGTTAAATAATGGCCAAAAAAGTGTTTTTGCAAAACATTACAATGTCACAGTGAAGATGACCTTTGACGCTTAACACATTGTGCACCCTATAATTTTATTTTAAAAAAAGTCTTAATGAAATTTTATAATTATTAGCATAAAAATTATTGAGTGATGACAAGATCATTTATGAGTTCACAGTGACCTTGAATTTAACTACATTTCCCGTGTGGTGTTTCTGGAATGGGACATATGGACAGACAAACAGACAACCTGAAAACACTGTTTCATTATACTGTACACGTATTTGTGTAAGTATGTCTACCATTGAAGTAAAGTGAAGTTTGGATAGTGATTGAAAATATATTGATGAAAAATGAATTATAAGCACTAATGAGTTACATGACTTTTTACAGTGCGAAAGTTTTTTTATTTTCTTAGTAGCTGCAGTTATACTAAATGTAAGTGACTGGTGACACAGACAAGCTTAGTCACTCGGCTGCTCTGATTCAGCTCAACACATGCACAGACTCGTTCAAATGTAATCACGGCATAGGCCGATTCACTCTGCTCTGCTTTAGGCCCATAAATACTGCAAACCTGTGTTCCCACACCTGCCTGAGGCACACACTGTTCGTTTCTGTACTCTGAGAGAGAGAAACTGAGGGAGGGGTAGACATAGAGGGATCCACTACAGGATGAAGAGCCACAAAGGAGGCAAAAGAGAGAGAGAGAGAAGCCTGCATACCAGAGGGGCAGACAACACAATACTACACTTCTCACACATTCTCGTTATGGTTTTATGATCTTCAGAGAGGGAAAACAGGCGCAGATGATCTGAGGCTCTTTGCTGGGGGGGGGGGCACATGCCACTGCCTGCACCTCACCTGTATGATGGCTGACTCCACATATCAGAGTAAATAACGACATACAACTGTGGCAGTCTGCAGCTCCTGGATTACTTTGTGATATGAAATTTAATAAGCAATGAATGCGGGGTTCTGCTGCTGAATGGGAAATCATATCTTTAGAGGAAGTGGCATATTTAAGGAAAGAATTGAAGATACACACAGACATCGGTATAAAATAGCTTGTTTGTGCAACTGAAATGGGAGCTATTTCCTTCTCCCTCTGCATGGGCCCCAGAAGGAGGAAAGGGGAGAGTGAGTGGTCAACAGAGGTCTTTCTAGGAGCAGCTGAATACCAGAGGAGCTGACAGGTATGTACATATTGGAATGTGCTTCTCAGCCACACCTGTGGGGAACACACCCGCCAAGCCTGGCCTCTCTCATCCCACTGGCTGATCTCTCCGTGATTGACAAGTGGAAGAACTATTTGGCTCGTGTCCACAAGTGCCGGGGGGCAGGTATGGCGAGTTCTGAATATGAACCAATGGCAGCTGGAGAAATCCCAGCGAACCAGGCGGGGCTGCAGTGAAATAAAACTCATCAATGGGGTGTGTCTCAAAAGTTTGTCAGCAGTCAAACAGCGAAGGGCAACTGCTGCAGGAAGCCACTTTGACTGGTTTAAGCTTAACTAGTTCGTCGCTGCATGAGGATCTGGGCGCTTTTCAGCGGGTAGAGATGGTAGAGAGTCCATGACAGGTTACCTCCTATGAGGCTTAAGGATGGACATGAACCAACAGAAGTCATCTACTGCAATGCTGAGAACTCAGGACTTCAGACAGGAAAGGGACGGTAGCTTCAGGCAGTCTGTGATTGCAAACTTTTTGACCTTTCAGGACTCTTAACAATAGGTCCTTCTTCACAGTGCAATAGTGATTTAACAGATGTTGTGGTATTGTGGTCGCTCACATCTCCTTATCACTTTTCCAGCCCAGCTATAGATTCTGAATCCGTTGGACGGAGAACTGATAAGGGCATGTGCATGACATAACCTTCAAATACGGGAGACGTCTGAGTCAGAGAGCCTTTGGGGTAATTAAGTCATTCCATTCGTAATTGGTGATTATGTTGAAGACTGTTATTAGTTTGTGTGCTATAGTTGTTTCCTTTAAAGCTACAAATTACTTTTATGAGGTTGACTTAAACTTTAATTCATTGCTTTTAAGAGATGAGAAGAGTTTTAAGAAAACAAGAACGCTATGTCCAACATGAGAAGCATGAGCGTGAGAATTGTAAGTGCCAGAACTTAACTGCCAACCAAATATTTAAGTTGCGCTGTAACCAACCTTTTGTTTTTTTCCAGAAGTGTCGGATATATTACTTTAAATACAAGGACTTTAGAGTAGAAAGGTTTCTTTTTGCTTTTCTGTCAGTGGATCCCCTTCAGGCAGCTCTGAGCACACCTGGTTTCAAAGGGCAATCCAAGAGTCTCCAACAAACGCGGTTAAACACAGATGTTTGTTTGGTGCACCATGGCTGTCTGTCTTTGTTTGTAATAGCTTGGGATGTTTGATCAGATTTGAAATGTTAAGTCTGTGTTCATCCATGCTGCATGAAGTAAAATGGACATAGAAAATAGTTTGCCATAGAAATGCAGCTCTCACATTGCCAAGTATTTGCGGTACAAACACAAGCAAGAAGGGTTCATCTGCAGTCTCACAAGTTATTCGGACCAAGACCTGGTTGAAGTAGCCTCATTGGTTTTCATCTGTTGCCAAAGAGTGACCATCAGTAGCTCCTCTGGAGAGATGAAGTCATTGTCAGTATTTGAGGCCTCAAAGGTGTTTTTTTCAAAGGTAACATTTTCCAACAGTGTGCATTAGACTTCTGCTCTCGTAAAACTTTAGAAGAGATCATCAACCAGACCTGTCTTTATTTAACTTCTCTAGATTTATTTTCTTGGCAACATTTTTTTTCTCCATTTTTTTTTGGACATAATTTGCATGTTTCAAAATGTCTTGTGACTTTCAAAAACTTTGGATTACAGTAGACATCAATAACCCTTCATTTTAAGGTCTCTTTAAAGTGAACTGAACTTTTTCTGGAATCCCGATGTGATCTACTGAAAAAAGGCAGAGGTGAGACTGGTGTTTGATACAGTCTAGGGTGGGATCCATACAATTTGAATATACAGTTATTGTGCAGAAACACTTTATTGTGTCGCACCACGCTCATCTTTGGTTTTATTGTTAAATAATGATTCTTTATTGAATTTTACCATCTGGAAACAATAGGTTTGCCTTGCTAGCCACAAAAAGATAGCCAAGAAATAATCGCTGCACAGCAGCAGATGCTGCATTTTCACACAAAAAATAACTAGCAGTGGTTAAATACTTTTCTAATTATTTTACTATGTGGTATAGTTGGTTGCAAGGACACATGTTGTTAAACAAAATTAATAATGTTAACATGATGTTATGTTGATGCTACTGTATGTAATGGTAATGGTGCTGGAGGAAGAGAGGGCATGTTTGTTTGTCAAATATGGTGTGAGGAGTTTGTTTCTCTCACTATATATGTTTTTTTTTTTGATCATTAAAAATTTGATTGCAAAATCGAAAAATAGAGAAACCTTCTATGTGTCAGAGGGAGCAATGACTTCACGTTCTATAAAACTGGTTCCTCATAAACTAGCAGGGTAAAAGTAAACTTGTATAACCTGACATGACACAACATGACTGACATAATCCATTTGAAAACACTGAGCATGATGCAGCTGCTCAACTAAAATACTGAAATTAGATGAGTAATGTTAATATGATGCGTGCAAATGTATCAGCATGATTTTCACACCCAAAAACAAGCTGCCTTGACATTTCTACACTTTAATTACAGCTCAGTGAGCAGACAGCTTAAAACATATGAATATATCTTATACCTAGCTCAGTTTGTGTGGTAATACAAAAAAGTATATTAATATAAAAATGAAAGACAGGAGTATAAAAAAATAATAGAAAGTCAAATGAGAATCTGAACATGAGACAATAAATCTGTGCGTAGATGTTGATACACAGGGAAACTCTGAAGATTATTTTAAACTTCAGTGTGTTTGTGTGTGTAACATTTGAAAGATGTTTTATTGAGTCATTTCAACTATTGCTTTCTGTATAAATTCTGTTTAATATTTCACATCGAGCTTCATTTTAAAGAGCATTTGGAAAAACTTTTTCAAATGATTAAGCTACAAATGAGGAGCTCAGACTAATATTAATTATTCTTCCTGTTTATCACTGCATTATTATATTTAAATTTGTGATAACCAGGATACATAAATACATATCTAGGTAGTCTCCTCAGTTTGCACTGTGGAGGTTGCATTCAATTTTGTTGTACAAGTACAATGTCAATAAAGATTTATTCTATTCTATAATTTTCTGTTCTATTCTTTAAGTTAATGCATTTGTTTAGTAATAAAATAGATGCCACAAAGAACATCACTTCCTGTTTATTGACAGAAAATTACTTTAATTTTCAATGAACAAATGCAAATGCATCGGTTATCAAAATGCGCAAAGTTCAAGACTAATTTCAAAGCAATAAAGCAGCTTAACACCAAAATTACAATGTTAAACACACACACAAACACACACGAGGGCACTAAACAGACAAGTCTTCTGGATCAACCGGCTGCTTCCTCACAGCTCTCCATCTCTGAGACGTCAACTACCTCTTTACACCTTGTGGAGGTTCCTCTTTTCAAGTGCATCTTACTGGTGCATTATGGCACGTAACACTCCAAGACATTCTCTACCTCCACACATATTAATTTCCCCTTTAATTTTCTTTTCCTTATTGTTCATGAAAAAATGTAGCATTGCTATAAATGTTTTTAAGGCTCAGTTTCTGCAGTGAAGTAAATACAGAAGTGATGATGAAAGTACTATATACTATATTTTAGCAACCGCTGTTTAATGCCACCAATAAAACAGTAGCAGCATCAAGTAATAAATGTTTTTGCTGAAGTTGGCAAATCAAATGGTATTAAAATATGAGCCCACTTGGCCCATGAGTGTTTTAGTATTCAAAATCACATAATATCAAAAACAAAAACAGTCTTTGTTGTATTAAACAAAATGCTCATTAAATGCAACCAATCACTCAAGATTTTAGAAATTTAAAAGCAAATTTTGCCATGTATCAATATAGCTGCATAACATACATTTATGGAAAAGCACAAATTAAACAGCAGAATATGCATAAAGTTACAGCAATATTGACAACATCAACAAATCACTGTGCCCCTCAAAAAGGCCGGCTTTTGGAGGGCACAGTCACTGTTTTCCACTGGCCCCTGTTTACATCTTCTCCAAGGCAGGTTTAGAAGAGAAATCAATATGAGGAAATCATTTCCTACTCTGATCTATCTTATCAGTGAATATAATAAAAAGAGCAGAGTTAAAAGACAAATAATGCAACTGGTTTGATCAACAGGGATGATGATGATAATGACAATGAACAAGGACATAAAGGCTTTTCAGAGAAAACACACATGTGACAAAAGCGATCAAAGTTCATGAACAAGATGGGATTACCTTAAATGCAGGGCAGTCCACCACTACCCTGAAAATTGCCCAAATATCTCTAATTCTCAGTGCACCAAAACGTGACAACATCCATCTCATTTTGTGCACGTAGGTCCACTTCCCACACGACCATCGGCAGTTGTTTATACCTCTGGAAACACTCAGACTCACCAATTCACTCCCGGTTCAAGCCACCATTCAACTCCATATAATTCATTCACTTCCCACGTATGTATTGCTCAGTGTTCATTCAGGAAGAAGAGAGCAGAGGAGAAGCAGCTCTTTGTCTGCAGTAGAGCAGCAAAGGTAAGGACATTAATATCTTTCACTCCATTGTTTTATTTGCCAAAATCAGCAGCACCAAACTTAATTTAATACTCCTTCCTATATTTGTCTCTCCATGCTTTACAATGCTCAGCTGTTTCATGAAAGTGGGTTGACTAACTGATGATGTGAGTACAATCTTTTTCCCTTTCTTTTCTTTTTCTGAAGGCCTCTTTTTAAAATGTTCTGAATTTAATTTGGATTTAAACAAGGACTGAAGAGAATCTAAAATTGTGTTTGTCCTTATTTATTGAGAAACAAAGAACTAATTCAGAGACCAAGAGAAACCCCTGTTATGGGATTTTCAGTTTGATTTGCCTTGATTTGTGGACTTTTGCATTTAAACTGGGGGATTCCAGGGTATTTCTGCATTAATACTCTACCTTTCTGTATTTTAAGGTATCAGATCTGATTGAGTGTGATAAGGCCTTCTGTCTCATTGCTGACAGGAACTGTACTGAGTCACTGCATGTCTGAATTTTCTGCCTGCGAATCCTGCAAAAACTTACGGAGCCCCTAAAGGGACACGGATTTTTTATTTTTTTTTAATGAGTTCTATGCGATCATGTAAAACTTCTACGCAAGCACATAAAACTTTTAAGCACTCGCTTAACAGTTTTAAGCGAGCACATAGAACAACTATACGTGCTCACTTAAAAGTTTTGCATGCTCGTCTAAAAGTTTTATGCGAGCATGTAGAACTCATCAAAAAAATTAAAAATCCGCGAGCATGTAAAACTTTTAAGTGAGCACATGAAGGTGTTCTACATGCTTGCATAGAAGTTTTATGCGAGCGCGTAGAACTCATTAAAAAAAAAAAATCTGTGTCCCTTTAGGGGCTCCATAAAAACTTGTGACATTTAGGTAAATAAAAAATATATATATATGCAGACATTCTAACTTGCAAAAAGTCCTTTCAGGGATGTGCCCCTCCCTAGCAACCCCCCACCCCCCCCTACCCCACTCCCATGGACCCAAAAAATTAAAACAAAACAGGTTGTTTTGATAGAAAGTTACTTTAATTATTAATTGATGGAACGAAAAACTATAACGAAAACTTTTAGACTATTTACATGAACGTCTTACAACTACATTGACAGTTGACACACGCACGCTGCATGGACAGTCCCACAGGAACACCCACACACTCTAGCTTACACTTGTTTGCGGGCAGGAGAATCCCGGAACTTCCGGGAGAGTTTGGCTGTATGTATATGAAAATAGTTTGCTTTGTGTGGGAGAGATTGTTTCTTTTTTTCTAACTGAAAAAGAAGCTTTGAAGCTTTTTCTTCTTGTCTGAAAGTGTTCAGCCATATGTTGCTGTATATTTTAAATAAATTCTAATTCCATTTTTGTTTTGTTTATTCTTGTGTCTTAATTGTACATTTACATTCAAGTGACAATCCTGCAGCATAAATATTTTGATAGCCCAGCTTGTCATGGAAAAAAGACTATCTCATGATTATGTCTTACAGGTTGAGATTTTAGATGCATTGTTTAAAAAAGGTCCGGTGCTCCAAACACTTGAAAAAATAGCATAGATTCCATAGGATTAATACATTAATACATTGAACACTTTTTGGGTTTAAATTGTGTGTGTATTTGTCTAATTTTTGGTGTGTGGTCATTCAGTGTGTAGGGTGTATGTTGGAACTGTACATCTTTTGTCTGGTTTTGTTTGAAACTATGAAGCAAACAAAACCTAACAGAGTTTAAAAATCTTATACTGACTACCTTTGATGCCAGGAGAGAGACCTGGCTGACACCCTTAAAAATAAACTAAAGAAAGAAAGAAAAAGAAAGTATAAATGAATTAATTGAATTGAATGAATGAACAAATGCATGAAATCCTAAAACAATACAAAACTAATACAAGGCACCAAAGTCAAACTGTCACAGTCCACACACTTATTTACATCCAAAAATACTGGCAGATGAATTCAGACTGCAGACAGGGAAACCACTTTTCACCAAAACAAAGTTTAAATTGTGTTTATCGTGGGAATAGAAGACATCAATCTCTGGTGGTAGTTTGTGTGGCAGTAACTTTGTAGCTTATTTTTTAAAAAAATTCCCAAGGCTAAATTACACAGAAGAGGCTACTTTGATATGCACTGTATGTAATATTATATTTACCAGAAATTTGTATTCAAAAATGTTCAGTCACTGACTTAATGATTGAATTTTGCAGCTTTTTGATCTTCGAGATGCTTTTCAGGGGAGCCTCTATTTGGCTGAAAGAGAGCACTATTTATTAAAATTTGTTAGACTTCCAATTCATTGTGCAAACGGTCACTCTTTTTCCGTTGTATGCTACTTTTGTTTTGGACTTGCAGCCACCTGGGGTTGGATGTGCACACTCTCCATCTTCTTTTGCAATGCTTCAATTGCTTCAGTCATTAAACTTTCAATTGTGAATCAGTAGCCCAGGGAAAAAGGTGGAGACTGGAGGTACTTCTGAGGTACCTCTCTGTCAGCCTCTCTCACATCAGTGCTTGTGAAAGAAAACGGTGGACCATTAAAGGTTTGCTCTCCTGTGATTTCAGGAGGCTGGTCAGGTGGGGCTGGATAATGTCAAGGCAACAGTCTTCGTATGAAATGTAAAGGTGCACTTTCAGTGACTCTTCAAACAGGCGACGTCACAGAGCTGTAGTGCACACATGACTTTGGCAGGCAGAAGGATATTAGGATATTAGGATATTATGAATTGGTCAAAGATCATTCAAACGAAAAATTTTACAATGGGAATTTTAATTTAAAACATAGTCCCATAATTTAATTGATCATTTCACTGTTCAATGCTGAATTATTTTCAGTCTCTTGGTTAACCCCTATTTTTATCATTTCATATCTACACTCAGGTTGCCAGCTTATTATGTATTATTATTATTTATTATTTAATCTGCTTAAACTAATGCTATCTAACACAGTAATCGTACAATGAGTTCTGCCTCATTTTAGATTTTTTCACCACATGGACCAAGATTTTGGCAATCTGAATTCACTGAACCTCTGAACTCCAGGATTTGGGGACTGATCAAGGGTAGATCTGTACACGGGTGTACAGATCTACCCTTGATCAGTGCCACTGAGACCATATTGTTTGATTCTCTTTTAGCCAAGTCTGATTATTGCATTTGCAGGCATCCAATGACACAATAGTCATTTCCTCCCCGTGTCTGTGTTATCCTGAAAAGAGCAGTGGCAAGAGGGCTTCAAAATTCTGCGATATTCATTTGAGACAGAGCTGCAACTAGAAAAGTGAAATTAAGAGTACCATGCTAGCCTTAAAATGTTAACCATCAGCTTCTGGATTAAGTTAGATATCATAAAAAGACCAGCAGAAGAAATGTATCATTACAAGGCTCACCAGAGGATGCATATTTCTACATTGTTGTGGAGGCCTTAATCAAGAAGCCTCTACAAGAAGCATAAAATTAATTTAGGGCTGTCCTAACCTGTCAGTCAATTCCCCAAAATCTATAGGGCGAATTTTATTCATGTAAATGTTTGATTTGACAGAAATCAGATTATTAGGTAGGTCTGTGTTACACCTACAAACTTAATTAAAAAAAATAAAAAAACAACTTTTAACTCTTTATTACCAACTGAAGTCTTTTATTTTAGTTAGTCTAACTATTCTCTTCTTCCAGTGTGCGTAGCTCTATTAAGCACTTTAATAAGGCATAGAGGACATTTCAATTTTTCTTTTCTGGCTTTTTTAAAATTCACTAAAATATGAGGATTATAACAATGCGATAAAAAAAGGATGTCCTGACCAACAAATGTAGTAGGTTCATATGATCCAGCACTCTGGTCATGAGACTCTTTGGGTCACGTAACCTCAAGGCTGTCAAATTACTTGAAAAACATAGGCCTTGTGACATTTGAAGAGTAGCCTAACCTGTTAATGGTCCCCTAGTGAAAGCCATGTGTTGCTGAGGACAGGTCACCGTCTCTACTGCCAACAGCAGTTTTAGGAGATGCTGCTCCATCAGGAGTGCATGTCTAATATCAAACCTAAAACTGGCTTAGCCGCAGTGTTAGAGTTAGTAAACTTGGTAGGTTATTTAAACTGCCAGTGGCTGCTGCACTGTCGCAGCAAAGCCCTGCCACTGCGTCTGCGTCTGCTGTAGGCCAGACAGTAAGAACTGTTAAGCCTTTGACCTGAAGTGGAACTAGATGAAGCAAAAATCATGCATATTTTTCAGCAAGGCTCAAAGCATTAGTTTTATACTATCATTATACATTTGATCATGAAAAAAAAACAAAACAAAATGATAAAAACAGAGAAACACCCTTTATATGAGAAAGGGAGAGATGACTTTGCATTATAAAACCGGTTCCTCTGACATAAAATTCATCAGCAAGGTAAGATTAAACTTGTACAGCCTGACATGATCTGACATGACTGACATAATCCATTAAAGAAGACTTTCTGAAATACAGAAATTACGTTAGTAATGTTAAAATGAGGTGTGCAATTGTACCAGTATAATTCTCACACCCAATTAAAAGCTTGGCATTTCTGCACTTTAATTACAGCTCAATAAGCAGATAGGTGCCTTAAGTGTTTGAAGCTAACACACGGCACAATAAATGTGTTGATAACAAAACTGAAACACAGGAAAAAACATGAAAGAATTAACAGAAAGTCATTAGAATCTTAACATGAAACATTAAATCGAGCAGAGTTGATGATTCACAGGGAAAGCCTCTTGGTTTTTTTAAAACTGGGGTGCTGGTGTGTGTGTATCACTGGAAGGATGTTTTAATGAGCTGTGTCAGCCATTGCTATTTTTTTTTAATCTCATCTCGTACGTAATTCAAAAAAGCTTAAGGAAAAACAGGAAAAAACAGATTCCAACAGGATCTCAGAGTGATAATTATTTTTTTATTGTGTTTATCTACACATCATGATGTAAATTCGCTGATAGCCAGGTCAAAAAAGCCTGTGCTGTCCATGTGTTTGTTAGTTGTATTGAGATTATATTTCAGTTGTTGTGCGTACTTTTTCTCAGTAACATCCATCAATTTTACATAAGTACCTACCTAAGTAGTTCAAATTATTGCATTAGTTTAGTTAGTTCATAACGGTCAGAAGGAAAATAACTTTGGTAATTTATTGCCAGATATATGAATCATTTTCATTTTGAGTATACTCAGTTACCGCTAAACAAAAAAATGAACACATCATTGTCATGATACAAAAAAAATACCATTCTTGAAACACACACACATACACACAGGAGGGCACATGTAATCCGATGAGTCTTCTGTATCAACGGGCTGCTTCCTAACAGCTCTCCACCCCTCCACGTCCTCTTTTCAAGTGCAACTTGCTGGCACATTAAGTTACTTCTCATAACACTTCAACACATGCTGTACCTCCACAAATATAAATAGCCCTGTAATCTTCCTTTCTTTTAAGTTCATACAAAAATATACGATAAATGCTTTAAATGTTTTAAGGCTGTGTTTCTGTAGTGAGATAAATACAGACCTGAGAATATAATCATTTTACTGTATTAAAGCTATGGCTGTTAAATACCACCAATAAAGCAGCAGCAGCATTAAGTCGTAAATGTTTCTTGGAGTTGGCTGTGCAAATCAATGGTATTAAAATGGGAGGCTGTTTGGCCCATGAGTGTTTCAATATAACAAAAACACACTTTGTCGTATTATAGGAGTTACACACTGAATGCCACCAATCTCTCAAGATTCTAGATAACAAAAGCAAATATTGCCATGTTTTGATTAGGAAATAGCAGCATAACTTAGATCTATGACAAAGAACAAATTATAATGCAGAATATGTGTACAATAAAGTTGAAGCAATATGGCTATTTTTACTATTCAGTCAAATGACTTGAGTCTGTAATCAAACAGTGCAACATTTTTCACTCATTAACAAATCATTTTGAGTTTAAAAGAATTATCAGATCAGATCATTCCTATTAATGCCATGTTCATTTACATTAGATAATAAGAAAAATTCCCACACTTCATTTAGCTCTGTTATCAAGGCTGAATAACAAGGTTGATTTAAGCCAGGCCAACCATGGAAGCACTGATGTCCCACAGCTTCTTGGCTGCAGCATCATCCAGGGCCTGTGGT
>JAPZDZ010000001.1:21680870-21702165 GCA_029783805.1 Acanthurus tennentii | reverse complement strand
TTGTTGAGTTATTTTTAAGTTCTTATCAATATGACATTGAAAGCAATATCTCTAGTGACTCAAACTTGAAGGCTACATGTGAAAAGCAGTTGACGTCATAGACCAATTTTTGCAGCGTCATTGGTGAGAGCTCACCTAGGCTGCGTTCTCTGAATTAGCGATATGTGAACTTTTCTTGCACTGACAGTGAAGAAAATGTGATAAGGTAAAAAACATCGTAGAAAATACTCTTAGGATAAAACAATTTACCTGCAACAAAAGCAACTAGGAAACAGGTCGCATGGTTCTCCACATAACTTCTCGCTGCCTCTGCGTAGTCTTGCATGATTTAGGCTCTTTATAAGTAACAAAGTCAAACGAATTAATTCCGAATTAAACGGGAGGTTATAAGGATTAAAGAAAAACACTCAAAAAACCAAAAACTGTCCGTTTGGAGTAATACGACGTGTTAAACAGCGCGTCCAATACTTTCAAACCCTTAGCGAGGTGTTTCAAGGTTAACTATGGGTGTAACTCATTGACTGTAGGTGTAACTTAATTTCTTTCAGTGTTCACAATTCTGTTAATCGACTGAGATTTTCAGAATAAAACTCCCATTTAAGCAAAATTGAAGCTGTAGCAACTCAATTTATGTGTGTGCCTTCGTTCTGTCAGTGTTTTTTTTTTTAAAATTATTTTGCAGTTTTTCATGACGAAATAAGTACAATTATGTGCGAAAACCTCGCACACAGGCCAGTTAGAGCAGAGCAGACAAGTACAACTAAAATAAGACCAACAAAAACCCGCAGCAGCACAACAGTTGTGTAATGACTTATTGAATTAACCAGGAGCGTGAAGACAAAATACGCTCCTCCTGGACAAGCTGCAACATTGAAACTCTGTTCACATTTCGATTTATCAATCGCAACTTTTGATATATAATAAAATTGTGTTGCTGATATTTCCTTGCCTAAACTATTGCCATTTTAAATAATTTGAATAGGCTCCCCCTGCCTCTGAAAAAGACTTGTATGATTTATTTGGTTCACAGTGTATGTCTATATTTGCACTTTCTAATACATGTTTTTTGTTTTAGGCAAAAATAATTTGTGAACTTCGGCTACTTTAAAATATTGGCGTTTTATTTTGAAACATAAAGTTGGAGAGTGGTCAGTTGTCAGAGTAATTAACCTTTTGAAAATACTTCGTATAATAGTTGGAGCTTGAAATGGATAATGTTTGACAGTTATTTAAGTTTCATAACCGTGGGCTAATGTTTCACCAAAAAAATAAACAAACCTGCCCCGGAAGTTCTTCGCGCTCGTGCCACGTCAGGGCTACAGAGCTGGAATGATCACCGCTACCTGCACGTTGCAGCGGCTTATTTTACGGTGTTTACAATGCTGTGTCTAGGAGTTGGCTTTTTGTTGCTTCATGTGTCTGTAGTGTTTGGGACCGAGCTCACATTTGAGCTGCCTGACAACGACAAGCAATGTTTCTACGAGGAACTGGAGAAAGACACCAAGTTCGACATAGACTTTCAAGTGAGATTCTCTAACAGCTTCACCCCTTTTACTTTGTTGCTTACAAGATGAATCAACCTTTATAATAGTTTGTTATTAAGTTGGTTTCTGTGTTTTGTTATTGGACTGGAAGAACCTAATTTTGGTAATTGATAATCTCATTAATTTCTTTATCAGTGCTTAAGTACCTCATTCAAAAGAAAAAAAAAGTTTAAAAATGTTTTTTTTAACCCCTCTTACCTTGTCACTAACCTAACTGGTTCATTGCATAGCATAGCATTGCATAGGATTTAAGTAATTTCAACGTTGCAGAGACCACGTGTTACATCAAAACAACATACTGTGAAGATTGTCTTGGTATGCATAAGTTCTGTCATTTCTGACGTTTGTTTTCTCTACTTTAGGTAATTTCAGGAGGAAACTATGATGTGGATTGCTTTGTCACTGATCCCCACAGCAATGTCTTATATAATGAGAAGAAGAAACAGTATGACAGCTTCTCTCACACCACACTCATGAAGGGCGTCTACAAGGTCTGCTTTAGCAATGAGTTCTCCACTTTTACACATAAAACTGTGTATCTGGAGTTCAGACATGGAGATGAGAAACCACTCCTGCAGAGCATGACTAGCACTACAGCACTGACTCAGGTAAGTCTTAGGAAATATACAACAGAGTATTCAGACTTTGTTTGCACCCTCTAGAGGGCCAGGCTGTAGATTTCACATGGCTGTATCGATGTGGGGGTTGGTATAAGTGAAATATGGCAAAATAATGTTTAAAAAAGGTCAAATGTGCTTTTTTGTGAAGTGTCAAGAGCACCAGAAATATAATGGGTTTTTTATTCTGCAGTCTCTTTTGTTTAATTGTTCAGTTTTCAAACACTTGCATGGCGGGCAGTCGAAAAAAAAACAGTGTAGTGAAACAGGAAAAATAACCAGCTGCGAAGTGAAACCAATGAAGCAACAGTGTCCCTCCTCCTCATTATTGGTGGTTTGGTGTCAGAAGTAAGACTGTTCATATGTAAAATCCACTAGGTGGAGCTAAAATTTTACAGACTTAATTCTCACAGTGTATCTAAGTCTTTTATTGTGGTCTTTTTCTTCAAAAATACCTGAAAAACACAGCTGAGTTAACACCCCCCATTTCAGAGCATCGATCTGTTTGTATTTAACACCAACAGGAGTTAAAAATGTAACCATTTTCAGTAAGTACTGCAGTTCTAAGTGGACAAAATAAAACTTTAGATTCCCTATATTAAGCTACATTTGTAGTTCCCTTAGGACTGTGCTGTACACAGACACTATAATGTTCATGGTGTGCCCCACCTTCCATTGTCTGTTTTACCCCAGGCTGTTTCTGTGCTCTTGATTAATCTGTTGATTTTTCTACTTTCAGTTGGAGTCATCTTGTGTTTCCATTCACGAGATCCTGAAGGTGGTGGCTGACTCGCAGACATGGTACAGACTGAGAGAGGCACAAGACCGCACAAAGGCAGAGCACCTCCTCGAGCGGGTGACCTACTGGTCCATCGGAGAAACTATCCTGTTGTTTGTCATCGGTATCGGGCAGGTCATGTTGCTCAGGAGCTTCTTTACGGAGAAGAAAGGCTCTGTGGCAGCATCGACTTAGAACTCAAAGACGAGGAGCCACCTCGCTTATGTGAGCACATAAGCGCATCTGGAGATTAGTGCGTATCTTGTAGTGTTTTCAGTGAACCCAGTGTTCAGGGGATAGTTCTGCTCACCAAGGGTCAAACAAAACCACAAATGCCTTTTTCTGTCTGTGTTTTTTGTTTGTAACAAGCTGTGCTGAAAATCAAGGTTGACACCTTTCATGTGTGCACAAGGTTAAATATTTATTATATTTTTATAGAAGTACAACATAAAGTAGGGTTAGCTCTGCCAAAGACCCGGATTACAGTAGAAGTATTTTCTTCTGGATACTCAGTTTAAATAGGAAACTGTGGTAAACAGAATATACACAAGTGTTGTGTCTAAATGTTTTACACTGTGTGTTATGTTTGTTATTATATTAATTTATGTTCAGAAATGTAACCTTGTGTATTTCATACAAAGTGCCTTAAGAAATCCTTTTCCATGTCTTGTTAGGTTCAAAGTTTACTGTTTTAATTTGTCTGTTACTTGCCATCCAATTGATTGATTGATTGGATTATCACATTTGCATTTGGTCACGTTATTCCACAAAGAAACATTGAATGGATGTCATTAAGTGACCGATAATTATAGATTTTTTTCAGAAAGTTAGGTTACTCTGTGTTTTATAGGCTCATTTTGTAATATGTTTGTATATGATTTGTAGAACTGTCTAAAGATTTCAGTAAAATTTGATCATTCACGGTGAAACTGCAAACCTAATTTCTTGACAATGAAGATTACAATTGGGATTTTGAGATGTTTTGGTATTTTCTGCAACAATGTGTTTTCAGATACCAGTGCAGATCCAGATTCATGTAAAATGAATTTAATATTTCAAAGTTTTACACTTGAGAACATGTTTTATTATTGAAATAAATAGCTTTTGAATTCACAGATGAACACCTTATTATAGTAGATATTTGAATTGATTTTTTCTAATCAAAAACAAAAATGGTACATAATGGACAAGAAAAAAAGTAAATGAGCTTGCATGTTAAAAGTAGGCTATTGTGTGCAAATTTAAATCCACATTGAGGCCAGGTGCAGTTTAACAGGTTCAGAAAGTGTCCTCAAGGCAGATAAAAACTTACCAAACTAAAAAAACATAAGAGCCTATATTTGAACCCTAATGGATCTTATTGGTGCTGTCAATAGGATAAAAGTTGTCAGTTTAAAATTGAGTGCAGTTTATTTACTATTCTAAGTTACAACATGCACATGAATGTTAGAAAACCCTTAAGAAGAGTTTTGTCACTAGATATTAGTACCTTAAAACATTACAAATACAACTACTAGTAAAAGGGAAGCTAAGCTGATGCTCAAGAAAGAAGCGATGAAAAACAGAAAACAGGAATAAAATAATTTAGCAAACTTTTTTAACAGGGGCAGGTTGTGTTTAGAGGAAACAAAGAGAGGGAGACAATTTGTTCTAGGAAAAAGTACTGCAGATAAGTGTTCTAAAGTAAAGGTACAGAGAATAGAATATAAACTCATGCACTTTTAAAAGTATGTGTGGGAAGGTATACAACTAGCTCAAAAAACATTTGATGGATAATTATGTCAAGTAGTGCTTGGACAATAACTCATACTACATACTCTTGTACAGTAGGTGGTGGTGGTGTGCACATTAAAAGTAACAGTTGCAACCTGCTACTACAGCACAATAAGAAGGCATTACCAGTTTACTTTTTTGGAATAAAATTACCTGAAAGCAAGGACAGAGTTGGAGATCTGTCAGATAAACATGTAAACACAAGTTGGATTTAGGATGAACTTGATGTAAATCTAGCTGACATGAAAAAAAATTATTTATTACTGTTGAATGTGTATGGAAGACCCAATTGAAATGAGATCGGAAATAACTGAGTTTCTTACAAAGTAGAAGAATCCAGTGTAACGTTGATGCACAAAGATTTAAAAAATGTGACAGACTTGCTGAAAAAGTCCTGAAGAAGCAGTGAAGAGAGAATGGATTCTGTAAGTAAGTGCTGATAAATGAGGTGGGAATTCGGTGAAAAAAAGCTCTTGGCACATCTGGCAATGGACGTAAAATTAGAGCGAATATAAAAGTTGTTGATGCTGCGACGGAGTTTTGGGGTATTGTTGGAATTATCAGAGTTAAAAAGGGTAGGGAAATACTTTCTTAGCCTTTTAAACCTTTGACTGGGTAAGATAAATAATGTATTTAAAAAGTGGGACGGTGGGTGGGTGGCGGGACTTTTCTTTTCTTCTTTGATGTAATTTCTAATTTTTATTTTTTAGGTCCATTGGCTGGCGGTAATGCAACATTTAATTACAAGCAAGCATTAAAAACCGTGGGGAAGTAGAAGAAGAAGAAGAAGCAGAAGAAGAAAACGTCATCAGTTTACCGGGTTCCAAGTTCCGTGTTACCACGTAGTCCACTGCTTTTCTTGAACATCCCAGCCCTGCTCTGTCTCTGAATTGCTGCCTGTCATATCCACCCATTAATATTAATATCCACCCAAAACTAATTTAACTCATAACCATACTATGGAGGCGAATTGCATTCAATGGATAAAAAGAAAATAGACGTAATTACGAGATTTCTTCTCATAATTACGAGATCCTTCCTCGTAATTACGAGATAAGGTGTCTATTTTTTATTATTTTTTATTCAGTGAATGCAGGCGCATTGCATTCACTGCATAAAAAAATTAGACGCCTTATCTCGTAAGTACGAGATCTTTTCTCATAATTACCAGATCCGGATCTCGTAAATACGAGATAAGGTGTCTATTTTTTATCCAGTGAATGCATTGCGCTTGCGTACGTTTCCGTACCTTCCGTACCATGCCCAATCACCCAAAGTAACTAATCAGAGACAGAGTGGGGTGGGTCTTACTAGAAAAGCAGTGGGACTCTTGATTACGCGGTTCTGTTGGCCCGTCCTTTATTCATTCATAAGAAAACGTCACCAGTGTACGTGTTAGACCGGCCCGTCCTTTTCCCAGGTGAAAATATTGACGAGACCACGGGTTCGTGACCATAGTTAGTCCCAGAAAACATGGCAGGTTACCTTAAAGCTCTGACCACCGTGTCAAGAAGTGCAGCCGCTGCACTGTCCCAAAACCCCGCCGCTGTCTCACCGGCCGCCGTCTGCCACTACAGACTGCAACAGAGAAACTGTAAGTCAGCCGACGATGTAAAGCGAAACTAGATGACGCAAAAATCATGCGTATTTGTGCATTTTTCAGAGCGGTTCAAAACATTAGTATGCTCACCTGACTGTGTAACGTAGTGTGGACAGGGTGAATAATGTCTGAATGAGCAGCAGTAGTAGATGTAGTAGTATCAGGGACGTCAGCGTTTGCTGACTGTAGTGAAGAAAGTCGATGTGGCTGTCAGACTGGCAAGTTGAATCGATAAGTCATATTTACAAAATCAAGAAAATAGTGAACACAGTCCTCTGATTAAACCAAAAGAGTTCACTTTTAGCATGTTTGTAAATGGAACCAGAACTATAAACAGAACAGGAAGTTAAAACAACATAAAAGCCAACCTGATTTGCTGAACGCTGATTAAAATGAAGATAATGTATTGCATAAATTTCACAGTTAAGGAAGCTGATGTAATTCGTCTTCAACAGACATGAACAGTGGTGTGTATGTGAAATAGTGAAATTAAGGACCATTATAGCAGTTGGCTCCAGTTTGTCCTTAAATGTCTGTCCTTGTGTTGTCTGGTTCAAAAAGGACTTGACAGGTAATTACTGCTATCAAAGTCGCCATATAATCCCAAGGTCACATTGACAGAATATCAGTCTCAGCATGTTTGATCTATGCATAACTTATGAAAGAGACAGACTTATGAAAGACAATACAGGTGTGGTGTTTCTCATCAGTTTGGTTTTGTATGGAAGCAACCTTTGTCATTTTATAGCACTAAAGTTTTCCACAGGAATGTGAGTGTGAAGACTCATAATTGACTTGCAGGTACTGTCACTTAGGGCCGCACAATTTTTAAAACATATCTGATTGCAATTATTCGGACTGCTATTGCCATTGCCATATGATTTGTGATATCAGAATGGCTGATATTTTTTTCATAATTGTTCTAATTCTTATTGAAAAACATATTAAGATGATTATGGTGTGATTTGTGCAGGGATCTGTTTCAAACAAAGATGTTTTCGTAAGTCTATAGACCTTTATGTGAAGGCCAGGACAACTCTGCAACAGTGCAATATTTGATTTAAATTGTATTTTTACACTCACGTTTCTACTTGAATGAATATTGCACCATCTGCAATTTAAAATTACAGTGGTCCATATTGCTGTTAGATAATTTTTCAATTTAATTGTATTGCCCTACTGTTACTAGTCGGCTGCAATAAATTTTAGAATCATGAAGTGTAAAATGCTGATGAAATGTAAATCACCAAAAATATTATGCCTTTTGAAAATTACCCTCTGGCAAAATGAATGTTAAGTCGATAAACCACAGATCGGCAGTCCTGACCCTGTGTGAACTTTAAAGGATTGTTTGTATCTAACAACTGTATTCAGTATCATCACTCCCTGTATGTGCAAACAAAACTGTAAACTTGATAGTTAATGTCTCTGTAAACATTTCAGATGCCACACAGCGCATCAAGGTGGACCAGCCGGTGGTGGAGATGGATGGAGATGAGATGACCCGCATCATATGGGAGTTCATTAAAGAGAAGGTAAATAGAACAGCACTGATAAAGCTCAATTGGCTTTTCAGTGACATGACTAGATGTGCAATGTTGTCCTAACCAATAACACATTAACATCTTGTGTACATACAGCTCATCCTGTCCAATGTTGACGTTGAGTTGAAGTACTTTGACCTGGGTCTACCCTATCGAGACCAAACAAATGACCAGGTCACCATTGACTCTGCTTTGGCGACAAAGAAATACAACGTGGCGGTCAAGTGTGCCACCATCACCCCAGATGAGGCCCGAGTTGAAGGCAGGCAAAATCATACATTTTTGTACAGGGTGTTTCAACCAGTAGCAGCACTCGTAACAAAATCAATTGCATGCTTGCCAATAGTGATACTTGTAATTACACTTTTCCTTTCTTTCTGAGTTACTCTCTTAAATGTGCTTGTGCTCATGTTTGTACAGTGATTTATATTTTATTTATGATTTTGCAGAGTTTAATCTAAAGAAGATGTGGAAGAGCCCTAATGGAACCATCAGGAACATCTTAGGCGGCACAGTTTTCCGCGAGCCAATCCTTTGTAAAAACATCCCTCGTCTTGTTCCTGGTTGGACACAGGCCATAACAATCGGTAGACATGCTTTTGGGGATCAGGTATAAAATGCAAACATGTTTCCTCATTGCAAAGATGCAGTGATTCAAAAATGCCCAGGTCCTCAAACTTACAGAGGAACATTCTCGAATAACAGGTTTGATGTTTAAATGTCACAGTACAGGGCCACAGACTTTGTTGTTGACCAGCCTGGCAAGTTCAAGATGTTATTTTGTCCAGCTGATGGAAGCAAGCAGAGGGAGTGGGAGGTGTATGATTTTCCTGCAGGCGGCTGTGGAATGGGCATGTACAACACTGATGAGGTAAGAAACAATGTGTTTCAGTGCAATATATATAGACAAGTTAAGGATAATTTGTGTAAAAACATTTTAATGCTAACCATTTGATGGGGTTTCTTATGTTCAAAAGCTGGTATTTATTATAATTATATACTATATTTGTATACTGTATTTATACATACATATATCTAGATCTATCTGATTCTATATAATTAATTAAACAATAATAATATTTTTAATTTTTTTTTTTTTGCACAGTCCATCAGTGGATTTGCTCACAGCTGTTTCCAGTATGCCATCCAGAAGAAGTGGCCTCTGTACATGAGCACCAAGAACACCATCCTCAAGGCTTATGATGGACGCTTCAAAGACATCTTTCAGGACATTTTTGAGAAGTAAGACTGACCAGAAGAGGATTCAAACTTGTCACTGAGTTTAGCTGTAAAACATTTTAATTATTGCCTTTTTCAAGGAACTACAAGCCAGAATTTGACAAGCTAAAGATCTGGTACGAGCACCGTCTCATAGATGACATGGTCGCCCAGGTCCTCAAGTCTTCTGGAGGATTTGTTTGGGCCTGCAAGAATTATGATGGAGATGTGCAGTCGGACATACTGGCTCAGGGTAAGTACACTTCAGTTTGATGATTAATGGGTGGTTCTGTTGTTGCCCCGCATGTCTACAATGTCACATTGTTTACTTCAGTGTTACATCTCACGTACATCTCCTTGGACCCAAAGGCTCTATGAGCAGCACATATGCATGTACCACACTGAACTGCTGCAGCTCACCACACGTCTGTGTTGTCCACACAGATGTTACTGATGTGGGGCTGCTTCTACCAGCCCAATGTTTCTACACTAAGTTTGTCTTTGATAGTGGCAAATACTTATAAAGACATGAGTTTTGGAATCATTCAGAGGAAGAGTGCCTCGCAAAAATACTGTCTTTAACCTGATATTTTTATTATGTCCGTGACATATTCTATAGATATACCATAGTCACTGAAACTGCATGATGTCCACATGACTATCAGCAGATCACTGTCACTTTCTATTTTTGCTGTGAGCAAATCACTGGATGGGGCACTGCTTCAGCCACGCTGCTCGCACATGCTGCACGGCTCCTCTCATCTGTTAATGTGGGTGTTGAAATAATAATTAAGAAGTGTTGCGATGCACACACACTGCTAATGCAGGTCCCTGGGGTTATTTTTGTAACGGGATTTCCATTTAATGGCAGCTTTGTCTGTGTGTTGTTTGCAGGTTTTGGATCTCTAGGTCTCATGACATCTGTGTTAGTGTGTCCTGACGGCAAGACTATTGAGGCTGAGGCAGCCCACGGCACCGTCACCAGGCACTACCGTGAACATCAGAGGGTAAGGTCCATTTTTTTTTGTTTTAGACCTTAAAAGTGAGGAAATGTTTAAGAATGATGGACCTTCAGGCCTGACCCAAATTTACAGTGAACTCTTTCATGGTTGGGACTCAGTGTTAGTTTTAAAGTTAAATTTTGTTTTAGGCCAAAGGTTTTATTTGAAGTTGTGCCACTGTAGAGCTGCTGACGTAAATCTGCAAAATACTACAGAGGAACAGGGAAACCATTAGGTCACTGACATCTGAGTCAGCTTTTTCAGGCTGTCCCAAAAACTAATTTGGGACAGCGGGTCAGTTTTGTAGGATTCTCAACTTATTTAACAAACACACCTCTTAATATTAGAAACGGGTGCAAACCTGTCCAACATGGAAACTGTTCACACTAATTAAGTATTTAAATAATTCAAGTTCATTAACATAGCAGACAAAGTTTTACTGAAAAGTTTGTTTTAATGTTATTCTCTGATTTTGTTAATTGGAAAGGTTAAAGTTATCATCAGTAACTGCATTTGCACATTCTTACCACATTTATTACAATCTGCATTTTAGGGGTTGAAAATTGCTCAACAACTTAAATGCTTTTTAAATCATTGTGAAACTTGAGAGTTTAATGCTGACAGAGTTAAATGTTTGGAATTTTTTAAATTAATAATTAAAGTGCTTTCTATTTAGCATTTAGCTGTACAAGGCAGTACTTGGTGCAGTTTCAATTGCTAACCTTAACTGTGTTGGTGCTTTGCAGGGAAGACAAACCAGTACCAACCCCATTGCCAGCATCTTTGCATGGACCAGAGGGCTGGAGCACAGGGGCAAGATGGATGGAAATTCTGACTTGATAAAGTAAGTTGTCTGATTATGTTCTGTCTTACTCGTGTGCCATATGTTTATGTAATTTTGCATTATGATAATTTGTCACTTTGCATTTGTTTCTCTCTAGGTTCTCCCACACCTTGGAAAAAGTCTGTGTGGAAACAGTGGAAAATGGTGTGATGACCAAGGATCTTGCAGGCTGCATCCATGGCTTGGCTAAGTCAGTTAACATTTTGTGAACTGTGTTGTATGTAGGGCTGCATAATTAATCGAATATTAATTGCTATCTCAAATGTGATCTTTCTGTGATTAAATGAGCAAGTTGGATTGCTGTGATGCATACCAAATCAAGTGCTTTCTGAACTAACAGCTAGCCACCAGAAGACAATCATGATGTTTTGGCTTCACTTTTAGGGTTGTGTCATTGTGTGCATACCCTGCAGCAGCAGCTCTCATAAGAAGAGTAACAACAGAGAGCAGACAAGCAAAATGAAAATTAAGTGTCTAGAGCAGAAGGCAAAGAGCTAGTTTCTTAAAACAGATCATCATCTTCTGTTCAGAAGTTGTTAGGATTTAGGGTGAGTGATGCTAAGAAAGAACAAGTCATATGCAAAAGATTGCATGAGACTTGTCTCTGGGCCATGAAGCAACACAGCCAATTTGTTCTACTTCCCGGAAAAAAAACACCACAGTACAATGAATGCATCAAGACTGAGAGGAATAACATAACAGGATCTATATTAACACCTGTCCTCATGCAGCAGCAAATCAGACATCCCCAACGGTGACACTGTCCAGCACATGACAGTAAATCAAAGCAGTAATCTGAAGTTCTAATTTCAGATAAAAAATACTTTAGATTTTATTTTTAGAGATGCGCTATAGATAAGGACTGCCCTTTTGATGCAAAGATCTGCACATAAGCGGGAACTGAGAGCTGTGCACTGTTTTTTTCAAAGTGAATGTGCAGTAAAAATCTTTTGTTTCTAAAATCAATGAATAATCATGATGAATTGTGTTTTCAATATTGATAAAAATACTTATGATTGTCATTTTGACCGTAATTGTGCAGCCCTAGTTGTATGTGAGAAGTCTTACTTTTGCAAACTTTATCTTGTTTTTTCTTGTATGTTTCTGCACATAACTTATTACAATTGTAACCTCTGCACTTTGATCTTACAGCTGTAAGCTGAACGAACATTATGTCAATACATCGGACTTCCTAGATGCCATTAAGACCAACCTGGACAAAGCTCTGGGCAAATGAAGAACGACCAAAGACACACCCGCCAATAGAGAGAGAAAAAACCTCATCTTTAGATGTTCAACTTGTTTTTGCCGTCCATTTGTATAAATCTTTGCATCCAGTCTTAAGGGACCCAGGTTTGCCATTTTTGTGCCATTTTTGTATTTGTATAGCTCACAGACACATGGATGTGCATGTGGCCTTTTGCCTTACCTGTTGCCAACGGTCCAGCATTTTTTTGCACAATTAAGTGATTATATTGTAAAATTTAATATTAATGTTAAGGATAACTTAACTTTTTTAAATAAGTTTTTGTCTTTCACATTTAATTAAAAAAATTCTTCAGGGAGCAATATGTATAAACAAAGACAATGATGCCATGTTTTGCACTTTCATCATGAATGTTAAAAAAAGTGACTGCTAATCTTTCAATAACAAGCAGTGTGTAGAGTTTCCTTTTTCTGCTTTGTTGTAATTTGCTTCAGCAGCAGCATATTCAGTGCCATCATTTTGAACTCTGGCACAGTGTTACCTTCAAGCTCTCTAGTGGAGCCTCAAGAATGATTCAGTGAGACATTAGTTAAGTAATGCAAAGTAGTGCTGAACTTTAACCTCTGTGACATAACCTCTAATGTTGAACCAGTGTAAAATCCACAACTCCTATAGGTGGCACTATAGTGGTTATAACTATTACATATTTTACAAATATATTCCATTCAACTATAATTTATTTCTTTTCATCTTGAATGTTCTGCAGTGTGTTCATGCAGTGCTTTTATGCTCACTAAGTAGCAGTCTTTCACTGTACGGCAGCGAGTGGTATGTGCACCAGCAGGGGGCTCAAACTCTGGGTTTTTACAGAGCTCTTTGCTCTGGTGACAACTACAGTATCTCACCAGCAGATGATGCTACAGTCAGCCAACTATTAGCTGTACTGTGAATGAAAGTTTATCCTTTAATTTAGCACACTAGAAGATGCACTTGTTTAAACTTGTGCTGCATCCGTGGAAAACTGATTATCGGCAAAATTGCATGTGCACAACATTACTGATGGTTGAAAATAAGAAAAACTGAGGTTAACCACACTATGGCAATCAGATTACCTCAGGTAATTTGCCAGTCATGGGTCCCAAAATAACCTTATAGTAAAGTTAATGTTCATCACCTGTTTTTTTTGCTATTCTGTACAATCAGGAATTGGTAGTAACTGAGTAAAAGTAACATTCATAAGTAAAAAATACTTTTCTATAGGAACAAGTACTTTTTATGTTACTTTTGTGAAGCTTTACTCCTGCTCTAACCTGAATATATTTTCAGAACGGCATTCTACTTTTTCTTTACTTCATTTTCCGAATACCTCTATTACAAGTAGTCTGCTCTTAATGTGAGGACTGAATGTACAGGAAAGGACAAACGTGTAAGGGGACTTCTACTATAGGTGTGAGCAAGTTATCAGCAGCCTTAATGTAAAGGAGGCACCACCCTTCTGTTGACCACAATGTGAAGGCATCATCAAACTCACTTTAAGGGACGATCCTGGGCCACATCCTGCCCCACTTTTTTTTATCAAAAAGATAACAGATCCATGAAGTGCCTCCTAAAAAAACAGTCCGCTTTCAAAACTTATCTAATAACAAGCACATGGGAGTTACTTGCACATGTTGTGAGGGAAAATATTGCTAGCTAGTTAACATTAGCTTTTGTTAATACTTCATATGTAACATTAATTATTAAGGTTATGATTACATTCATTTATCTAGTTGTAATCTGTTGGGCTTTTAAATTAAAAACTAGAAATGAATACTACTTGTGTTAAAAATGTTAAGTTAATTGTACTTTGAGTATTTTTATGAACAGTTTTTTGTTTTTTGGTTGGTTTTATTTTTTTATTTTTTTATTTTTGTATTTATGTATAGATTTTCTGTAAACTACCCAGCACTGGGTGCAACAACCGACCAGTTTATCAAAGCCAAACATGCCTGTAGGAGGTGTACGAATGGGATCCCATCAGGCCTGGCTGGTGATCTAGATCAAGAAAAGACATACAATAGCAAGAAGAAAACAGTTTGATATCACATTATTCTCACTGTTCACTAGAGTCTCAGGCATCCGGTGCTCAAGTCCAGCAAGAGGTTTACTTTACCCGTCACTAAAAATAAAAATAAAAATGAAAAAGGTGTCTTTATCACAAAGTTACCAGAAATTAGCATTTAGATTACCCCCCTTCCCCCCTTTTTAATTTTGTCCTAGAACATTATGGAATTGCTAAGTGCAAAAACATCCCACTTAATGTGATCTGCAACCATAAAAAATCATATCTCTGAGCAAATTGATCAATCACATCCTGGAAAATAATCTCCTATGGAAATATGACCCGTGCACAATACAAAACATCTGCCACTGTTTCTGCGACTGTTAAGGCTTTAGAAGGACGAGAGACATGTCTTAAAGGTTTCAATTCTCTCATCAGCTATGCCCTTATCAGAACAATAACCAGGCTAACTAACACTAATTTTAATTGTTTTTGGTATATTCTCTTTCTCATTCTTTATATTTTTCTATGGAGCATAGGTTATTGACCACTGTTTGCCAAAGTCCTCTGGCGGAGATCACTGTTGCTGATGGTATCTAGCCAGCAGATGTTCGAAATCCATCTCAGGCAGCTGTTGATAAATGTTTGTACTTTCATCATTGTTGTCTTCACTGTCCTTCACATCTGTGGTTCCCAGAGTAATGTAGGCTTGATGTTGGAGCTAAAGAATCGTTTTCTCCTGGCTGAATTATTCGGGGCATCAAATGTTTTTCATTTCAATAAATAAAGCCTTTGCTTTGCCATTGTTAACTCTGAAGTCTGAATCCATGCTGTTCAGCCAGTCAATAACAAAGCCAAGGTAGGTAAACGCATCTACCCTCTCAAGAGTTGTCTTCTCCAGGGTCATTGGGTCTTCATGGATTGTCTTGCCCTTGAAAACCTGAGTTTTCCTTAATGGATGTTGAGCCCTACTTTTAAAGAGGTGTCTGCCAATACTCTAGTCTTCTCCTTCATCTACTGTTAAGTGTGAAGAAGCAAAGCAAGGTCATTGGTGAAATTTAGCTCACCTAGCTGTGTCGTAAGTGTCCAGTGGGTCCCAGTTCTCCACTGTGCTGTTGTGATCTTCATTATCCAGTCAACGCCCAAAGGGAAAAGAAACAATGAACAGTCGTACCCAATGCTGGCCATAACTTAGAGGTTTCAAGTTTGCTGTCTTCAGTGGATAATTCTGTAGTGATGTCAAAGCAGTTTACACAAGTGTTTCTGTCAAGCACCTTCTTGTAGTTTGTGAAGTTAACGTACACAGAAAAGTACCATCCCAAAGATTGTTACTACACGGGTTGCAATCTGGTACACACAATGAAAATGCCGACATGCTAGTGCTAAGCAGGTAATATGCTGATCATAATCACCACTGTAGCTCTCTTTCATTTGTTATTTAGCATTAAATGCAAAGTAGAGCTGAAGCTGATGGGAATTTCAGTATTTTTGAAGCTATACATCATAATTCAAAGTACTGGACACAGCAGTTGGCGCAGGCTGAAAAATCAAGGGATCACAAAAGTTAATTGAATTTATCCTGAAGGGGACATGAATGTGTGAGACAAATTTCACAGTAATCCACTAGACATTTCATTTCAAACCACAAATGTCAGCCTCATGGTGGCGGATGAGGTAATGTCAGAGGATCACCAAAGTCATTAGGATTCATCCTAATTTCATAGCAATCCATTTGATAGTTTAGATGTTTCAGATCCAACAAAAATGGTGTTGCAACCAATAGACTCTGCCATCCCTGGAGCTGCTAGCATGGCTGAATACGCCAGGCTTTATGGACCAACCCCCTCCCCCCTGCGCCTTTACCAGTGACAGATTAAAACACCAGTCTCCATCATTTAAACTAGAGAACCTTTATTAAATAATTCATGGTCAATTTCCATGAGGTCTCAGTTTTATGTTCCTCGTTTCAAAAAAGAACTAGAAGACCATTCCTCTGGTTTAGTGTGCATATCAAGGCTGACCTGCATGGCAGGACAGGGGGAGCTGACTGTCTTCCCCAAAACAGAATTATGAATAACAGGAACAGTGTCAGTCCACTTTCAATTCAACCATTCAAAATGTAACCAGGGCCTGCAAACACTTTTTCTTTTTTTTTTTGAATCTACAGATTCATTATTTTCAGTCTTTTTAAAATGAGGTTGAAAATGTCTTTGAGAATTGACGTGAATTGAAAGTGAAGTGAAAGAGCCCTGGATTTTTAGAGTGCTGAAACTCCAAACAAAAAACCCAAAACTGCTGATTCTCTGTACAAACTGCTCATTCTTCAAATTCACATTTGAACTGACAACTTTGAAATACCCATATCAAGGAAACTGCAGTTTACAAAAAAACCTACTCAGAAAGCATATCTTTTTGTGTTTAATAATATTGCCATCATAGGGCGTTTGAAGATTCTACGATCTTATATCCCCCAGCTCTTCTCTTTGAGGCAAATGAGTTCACTCTTACTGAAGACAGCCTTCAGGGAAAAATGATAGGTCTCAATGAAAAAGTGCTTTTGTACTGTTTGCTCAGTAATTCAAAAACTAGAGCAGTATATTCACTACACGGGATACATTAGTAATGTAAAGCTAAACCATGTGAAACAAAAAAAAATGTGGGTAAACACACTGTATGTTGAAGAACCATTTGTACAGTGAGGGGGCTTCATATGTCATCTTTATATGTAGTAAGTGACTTATCAAGAAAAAGACTGTAACGTCCTTTGTAAAAAGCCCAAACGCATTGAACGACTGGCCTCTTAAAAATGAGGATTTGACAGTAACGGGTAACTATCATTAGGAACTGTTTAGTAAGAGCATTCAAACCTATGAATATGTTGTGACTATGTATCAAAAGTTTGATATACAGTGAGTAAATAGCAGACATGGTGGAAGCTTAGTTGCAAATGTATCTAGCTGGCACTTTCAGTCAAAAACATAAGGGCATACATTGGTTGTGAATGACAAAAATGGCAAAACTGTAAACAAATTGCTATCACATCAACTGTAACTGATGGCTCTGCAGCAACTGCAGCTTTTTTCTTGTTTTTTCGTGTTTGTTTTTTTTTTTTCCAAATAACTGATACATACACACAACACACAGATTTGACTGTCCGCCACTGCAAGTCTTTGAGTCCGCACAGTAGCCAGCGCAGTAATCCCCCAAAAAGGAGCTCCAGACCCTGTCGACAGTTTCAGTGTCTTTGCTATCGGCGACAGAGCTGAAATGTCTCCTTTGAAGTGCGTCTTCTTCCTGGCCTCCCATCAGAGTCCAACAGTTCTGGCTCTTCTGGAGGGAGGCCAAAGCTAAATGAAAACCCCTTCCCCAGTGTCTCCCAAAGCTGTGACAACAACTGTGTGATTTCCTTCTGCCTCAAAAAACCCAAAATGTGTTTTCTGTTCCATCTCCACTCAAGGTGTAGTGTAGCTGCTTGTATCCTTCCCAAAGTTGTAATATTCCTCCATGTCCTCCATGTTTGCTGTGGTGAGTTTGGTGAGGTTTTGGGAGCCACCATTGTCCATATTGTCTGGTGATGTAAAGCTGAAGTTCTGTCCTTCATACTCTCCCTGGCTTTCCATTTCTGGAAGAACTTCTGAAAGATACAAAAAAAGCATCATAAAGTAAATTTTAAAAGTTACCTTCTTTCTCACATTGTGTATAATAATGTTTTCTACCTGCTGAAGAAATTCCTGAGGTAACATTATATTATCACATTTAACATTGTTTAATGGCTTCAATGTTGACAGAAACTGTTTTTTGCCTTGAGTTAATAGCATTTTAGTTTTTTTTATATGATCGTGCATCAAAACCTCATTCAAAACTCTTTATATTCTTCTTACAAATCCTGTCCACCTCAAACAAATGACATGAGCGTTAAGAAAATAATAATTCAGATATCTCTAATGTCAAACACCCTAAACTGCTCCCACTCTGTCAGAAAGTTTATGAGTTCATTAACTCTAACACCAAGTGAAACTTTCCCAAAAAGGCAAACAAACAAAACAAGCGAGAAAAAATTGATTAAAAAAAATATACATGAAAAAAAAAAATTAAAATTGAATGTGCAGCAGGCTTCACCTTGTCCTTCTGGTGAGACATCCATGCCATG
Source organism: Acanthurus tennentii (assembly GCA_029783805.1). Classification (NCBI taxonomy): domain Eukaryota; kingdom Metazoa; phylum Chordata; class Actinopteri; order Acanthuriformes; family Acanthuridae; genus Acanthurus; species Acanthurus tennentii. The sequence continues at coordinate 21,683,848 of JAPZDZ010000001.1, read as the reverse complement.
TTTGACCTTCATGTGCCTGCTCAGGTTTCCCTTCAGGTTGAACTTACTGGTGCAGTAAGGGCATTTGAAGGGCTTGCTACCTGCATGGAGGTGCATGTGGCCCAGCAGGTTGTACATTCTGTTGAAAGACTTACCACACACCTGGAAAATAACAAGAACAAAAACAAAGCCATTGATAAACACAACAGACTTACTGAACACACAGAATGTAATTTCTAGAGATCTTTCATTCATTGTAAAGTAGCAGGGGATTAAGGGAGTTGCTTTCCTCATTTATAAACAACTATCATTTCAGAGGAAAACCTAGGAGGTAAAGTTTAAAAATATCCTCCATGTTATATTAAATCATGTTTGTCATCTTCCTTTCTCCATAACATATCACAGGTTGATTCCCCTGTTTCCACTGACACACAGTCAAATTAAACATTTCATTACCTTGAATAAAGTTACAGATTTCTCTGTTGTTAAACACTGCTGGAAACAGTGAGGACAGTGGTAGCACACAACTAAGAGTTAATTACAAAGGTCAAGTTATTTTAGACATTTTGGTGCCTAAATGTTACATATTATACTTTTAATATCTCACTATTCAGCTACTTGTAGATGACAATGATGAAAACACCCTGCCTGAAGAGACTGTCATCAAGACCCTAAATTTTCTCCCACTGTAATAATGTAAATTTCATTGTTGTAAAAACAGATATCCCAGCATACACCTAATAAGCCTCCAAGCAGCATATTTTACCATTTCCCCTCTTTGCATAATCCTATTACATTAATTGAAACCTACATTTGTGTCATCACATCTCATTTCACAACCAAAATTGAATAAAAAAATGATACCCTTACTACTATAACCCACACTATTATCTTTTTTTCCCCCTAAATTCATCAAAATCAGCAACTCACCTTGCATTTGAAGGGCTTCACAGGCAGGTGGACAATCATGTGAGTCTTGAGGGTCTGTTTCTGGATGAAGCTCTTGAAGCAGACGTGACACTGGAAAGGTCTGACGCTGTTGTGGATGAGCATGTGCCTTTTCAGGTTGGCTGACAGGGTGAACTCCCGTGAACACACGTCACACTTGTGGCCTTTCATTCCCTGCAGAGTCCAAACAAAAGGAAAGGGGTTAGTCGTGCAAATCCATGGCACTTTGGTCTGATAAATATGGCCATTAATTTCACCCTATTAAACCCCCTGCAGCCATTGTAGGTGTACCAAAAGGATAACAAAAAAAAGTTCTTTCTTTCCCTTTTTATTCTCAACCACATGTGACAGGAGATGTATAAACATTGGGAAGCAGGTCACAAGAGCAGACAATTCGCAGCCTCTGAGGCCTTGAGGCTTGTATGAATGAATATGTATGCAGCACCACACACTCCACTCTGCAGTCAACGTCAGTAGACAAAAAAAGTGGGTCTGAATGACTGGATTCTGGGTTATCGAGAAAAAAAATATGTATTACAGGTCACCAGTGCCCTGAGAGACAGTGTTTGTATAAGCTGACAAATCTGGCACACTGTCAGTCCACCAACTGTCTGCATAACCAAAGAGTTGTGTTACTTTTGTCCACCAGGGGGAGCAGTGAGCAAACAGCAGGCTCAAATATAAGCCACAAAAGACAGCATACTCCATCCATCATCGATAACCATTCATCCTTTGAAGGTTTGCGGGGGGGCTAGAGACAATCCCTGCCCCTTTCCCCCATATTGGGAAAGAGGCAGTGTAATTCCTGGACAGGTCATCAGTACATCAACCGTTGACACACAGAGACAATCAAACAATCACGCTCACACTGACAACATCCTTTCCACTGAGAATACTGACTGCTCTCTCATTTTGATGAGTGTGGCTTAGTATGTTTGTTCCCCTGAAAGTAATCAAATTTAGGCAAATCCTTAGGAATTGGGCATTTTAATTTGTGTGATTTCTATTAGAAGCTATCTGAAATGATCTATCCATCCTCTGCTCTGCTGAAGTAAAGAATGTGGAACAAAGATATTTCCAAATGACATGTGACATATTTTAGAGAAATTAATTATGAAGGAGGAGGGGCAAGAAGGAGGAAGAAACACGATAAACAGACAACCCTGCGGTTATTTTAAAGGTATTGTGATCCCTCAGTGTCATCATCTCTCTCTCCCTCCCTTGTGTGTGTGTGTGTGAGTAACTGCAGGCATGTGTGTAAAACAGGCAGCGGGCAGCGAGCAATTACAGACGTTTCATTCCAGATGAAGACTTTAATGAGGAGTACATGGGGACGCTCAGTTTTATGGATGTAAGGAATGAAATCTTAGTGATAATGCAGCACTGAACAGACATATCTATGCCATTTCTCCCTAACTTTGTTGTCTGACTGTTTTTTTAAGTTCAGTTTCTCCAACAGCAGATAAGAATCATAGTGCAAATTAGGTGGAGAAGCCTTTTCAGTCACAGGGTCGTAACATCTGTGAAGGACGAGCTGCATGTCATGCAAAAGATAACAATTCTTGAAACATATTTCTAAGGGATTCTTACACCTTACAGGAGAATTAATTGGCAACAGATCAGTCCTGATTTGTTAACATGAACAAATGCTGTTCACAGCCAGAACTCAATTCTCCTGATGATGTCCCCAGGACACACATCCTGGAGCTTGCTATATTGAATAGTGAATGGGTGATTAACTGTAATCAGGCTGCAAAAATGAGCACATATCCTTATTCAAACTTGTTAGCACTACAATCATAAGAGCCTTATGTGGATAAAATAACACATGTCCCTGCTGTGCTGTTGAAGTTGCTTCCTATCCTTTTGTTTAACATTTAGGATAAGAGCTAGTTATTCTGTATCGGAATGGGACATTTAGATAAAGGGAGCTCAAGAAAGTTTTAGACACAAAAGCCCAACACAAAAGGACACAGTTCAGAGTTCAGATGCCTGACAGGCTTACCTGTCACAGGACAGAAAATGTACTGAAGTGAGGCCTTTGGACAACA
>JAPZDZ010000001.1:21669120-21680770 GCA_029783805.1 Acanthurus tennentii | reverse complement strand
AGTTCAGAGTTCAGATGCCTGACAGGCTTACCTGTCACAGGACAGAAAATGTACTGAAGTGAGGCCTTTGGACAACAGAGGTGTGGTAGCCTCTTTCTGAAGATCCCACATTGCCATTTTTGTGTGCCTGTAAGCTTTCGCTCCACTATCATTTTCATTTTCATTTTCATTTTCGGTCTAAAGATCTACACAGGTAATATTTACAGTGTGTCTGTGACTAGAGCTGTCAGAAGGTCTGGGTGAGAGCGGAAGTGTCCGGCAGCGGTGTCAATACCTTATGAGTGAGCGAGTGCTGACGTAGGTGGTGGAGCTGCACAAATTCCAGGCCACACTGGGAGCAGGTGTAAGGCCTCGGGCTCTGGTGCTTCAGGAGGTGGTTTTGGAGCTGGCTACGGTAGGCAAATGACTTGTTGCACTCGGTGCACTGGAAGGTGTGGGGGCCCTGGTGGCTGGTCTGGTGGCGTTTGAGGTGGGCGTAGGTTGGAAACTCCATGCCGCACTGTGAGCAGACATGACAGCGTCCTCGCTCGTGCTTAACCTCGTGCGCTCTCAGCTCACTGGGGTAGGCGAAGCCACGGCGGCAGAAGCGGCAGCTGTAGGGTTTAACATCAGTATGCTGGAGCATGTGTCGCTTTAGGTGGCTGGTCTGGGTGAAGCCTTTCTTGCAGACGGTGCACTTGTGGGGCCGTGTACCTTGGTGGGTTAGCAGGTGAGTTTGAAGATGACTAGGCTGCTTGAAGAGCTTCCCACAATGTGGACAAGCATGTGGTTTGATGCCATTGTGGCCCAGGATGTGAGTGACCAGGTTGTACTTAGAGGTGTACGATTTATCACACATGCGGCACTTCCAGCGCTTCAGACCATCTCCCACATCGACACAGTAAGATTCATCGATCTGGATGTTAATATCCAGCCGGTCCACTCTGCGGCCACCGTGTCGACGAGGAGCTTGGGGGTGCGGAGGCTGCTGGTGCTGCCCTCCTGCACTCCCGTCTGTCCACATCATGCTCTGGCTGCCGTCTTCGTACTCACCCCCCATGCCCATTTCTGTGGAATCATAACTGCCAACTTCACTGGTCTGGAAGTAGCTGCTGATAGCTTCCTCCTGCTGTGTGTGCTTCATCATGTTGTTCCCCTGGTGCTCTACCTCTTCTTCATCTTCCCTGCCACCTCGACCATGGCCCCCCATGGGGCGCTGACCCTGCAGTCCTCTCTGGCCCTGCTCCCCCCCTCTGTGGCCCACCTGAGGGGGAGGAGGGTGAACGTGTGTGTTGGCTTGCTGCTGGTTAGATGCTTCGCGCTCACACTCTGCACAGTTCTTGTTGGTGCCTCTGAGGGTGGCTGGATCGACTTGCACCAAACCACCTCTGGGAGCCATATTGTTAAGCATGTGGACACAGGAGGACATTCCAGAGTTCACCCCTTCCCCTTTGACAAGGGATGAGGACACATCACCGCCTTGAAGGCTGTGACGATCGGGGCCGACCATTTTCCCATCCGGGTGCTGAGGGGGCCCCTGCTGCCACCTCCTTTGACTGCAGCTGGGTTGCATCTGACCGTCTTCCGCCAAACTGTCTCCTAAGTAATCTCCGTTGGCTCCGATAAGTTGGTCTGCGTACTCGTAGTCGACTCCGTCTACTGGTGGTGCAGGGGACTCTTTGGGTTCGCCGGTGTAGAAGCCGTTAGGTGCAATGGTAGCTCCAAACACTTCATTCTGGGAGATGAGACCTAGCACGGCGGCCTGGGCCAAGGACAGCACAACTACTGGATCTGTCTGTGTGCCTATGTCCACCAGCCTGGCCATTACCTTGGGCTCACATCTACCCAGGCGCCGGCTCGCCTCCTCCTGCAAGAGAAGGAGAAACACAAGAGGGACAAGAAATCAGCACTGCGATGGAGAAATGAGCAAATACATAAATGTTTAGTCAGTAAGTGACTTTGTTATGACTCATTCTACTGCACGATGGAGAGAAATAACAGAAAAATTCAGTATTTTTCTTTGTCACTGTCTTACATTTAGCTTAAGTTATGTTTTGTTGTGTCAACCAATTACATTAGGAGAAGCCAGGCAAACAATCAAGGACAGAACCTGCTCTTCAAAAACAGCCCATATTTGTCGGACACTTTGACTGCAACCAAATAGCCGACAATCTGAACTGCTATAAAGGCAGAAATGTAATAACAATAATTTGGCTAAAGCACACAGTCCTCAAATGAGCAGGAGTCTTTCATCAAAAGGGATCCAATAAAGACAAAAAGGTGTCGAGTCTCATCATCCAATCAGTGGGCTTCTTTGAGACGGTTGTTGAGAAAGACGGAGGGAGAAAGAAACCAAGAGACATAGATTTTGATTTGAAAGAGCACTTTACTGAATTACCATGAAAGATACACAAAATAAAGTAAAAAAAACTGAACATTTTCCTCTTCGAAAACAGCACTTCTGATACAAGAAGTCTGAATCGAGACTGTCTGGAGGCAAGCCTTAAGATCTAGTGACTGAGACACAAGAACTGTGAAAGACAGCATCCTAATCCAGTGTGCTAACCATGTATGGCTCGTGTCTGTGTGTGTGTGTGTGTGTGTGTATGTGTGTTGTGAGGGATTAGATGGCCTACTGATCTACACAAACACACATTTGAGTTCAGGAGGATGAAACAGGACGAAAAAACTGAGTAAGATTATGAAGTGAAAAAAAGGAATGGAAAAGCAGGAGAGGAGACAAAAACAGAGAGTGTAGAGAACAGGGGGAAAAAAAGAGGAAAAAGCTGAGACAGAGAGAGACGGAGGAAGGGAAGCAGAGGAGAGAGGAAGAGAGAGAGGGAGCTTAGAGCAGGCGGGAGTCTAGTGGAGGGGAGGGAGAGGAAAAAAGAAAGAAGAAAATGAAAGGTAAAAGGAGAGATAAGGAGAAGGGGGGAGGGGAGGGGAGGGGAGACAGGATGGAAGAAGGAAAGGCTGAGGGAAGGAGACACTGGAGTGAGGGAGGGGAGAGCTGAGTGAAAGAGTGAGAGGGTGAGTGTGAGGCAGCAGTCAAAAGAGAGCAAGAGGAAGAAAGAGAAAGAAAGATATGTAGAGACAGAGGGAGGGAGGGAGAGGCAGTGAGCAACCAGGAGACAGAAGGAGAAAGAAAATGACAAAATGAAAGCCAGACAGACCAAAGATAAAAAAAAAAAAATTGTGAAGTGAAACAGGCAAGGAAGAGAAAAAGAGGGGACGAAGAAGAGTTAGGAAAAGCTGGAGATGGGTAAAAAAAAAAAACAGACAAGGTGATAATGAGTTAATGCCAGAGACATTTTTTTTTAACAGGAAACATAAGAAATAAGCAAACAGCAACTTTAAAAACAAAGACAATCTGCAGAGAATCAAAGCATCTTTCAGCTTTCTACCTGTCCTTCAGCTGTGAACACGATCCACCCATGTTGCCCACCACCTCACTAAACTATCACTTAACATGCTCCGAGGGAAAGCCAATAAACTCACCACGCTCCTCCTGCTGTGAGGTTTCAGGTGCTTTAAGGATCTCATTCTTCAGTGCAAGTGTTGAGTGAGAATAGGCTCTGTTCGCCTCCTATTTATACGTGAGGGATGAGGGGAGGCGGGGCTTAACACTGCCCACCTCCACTCCTCTTCTTCTTCTTCTTTTTCAACAACACAGTTTCAGTAGTGACTCTTGTCACACTAGCACAAACACATACCAGACGCAAACAAACAAACAAACAAACAAACAAGATTCTTCCAACAGATGAGCATGTGGCCGCAAGGTTTAAAAAATAAACAAACAAACGAAGAAGCAACTCATATATCACTATGACTCAAGGCTCCTTGATAGTCTGGTGATAAAAGGACTAAGTCACCTCAAAGTCACAAGACACATGAAGACCAACAACAAAAATAAAATCAACATCACATCAGTTTGAAATTATAAATCCAGGAGACTGCCTCTCCCTCACTAGCCCTCTTTTCCTCCATCTCTGTCTGTTATTCTTTGTCTTTGTTTCTGCCTTTCCCTGTCTGTCTCTCTTCCTTTATCCGTTTATTCCTGTAGCTCAATCTACTGCTGAGTCCTTTTCGGTGTATCCTCTATATATCTGTCTCTCTCTCTGCGCCTTTGTATCTTTCTCTCCCTCATTTATCAACTGAGCTTTATGAGTAGGGAAAAGTGTTGGAAGATTGTTTCATGCACAGACTTGGATGCAAGTATGTGATGAGAGAGAGAGAGAGAGGAAGAGAAAGAGATGGAAGGTGACTGACAAGGAGATGAGCAAATGAAAGAGAGAGACGGAGAGGGAAGATAAAGAGAGAGAGAGAGAGAGAGGAGGAGGAGGGAGTGAAAGGAAAGAATATTGAAGGAAAAGAGAGGGGAGGGGTGGAAGGGAGAGACAGAAAGGGAGAGAGAGAGAGAGAAAGAGACAGAGGGGGATGGGAAGAGAGGAGCAGAATGCGGTAAAAAGAATAAGAGAAAATGGAAGATGGATGGAGGAAAGAGAGATTAAACTATAAAATAAAATGTATTGTCCTACTGTCAAGGATTCAGGTCAATTTTTACTTTCTTTGTGCCTCAATCACACTTCCCCACACACACAAATTAGGGCTGCTGAATGACACCTCAGGAAAGATTGGTCGGTCGGTTCGAGTGTTAGGAACTTTCATCTCTTTTCTTGTCATCTGGCGACCAGCGCACTGCCGGCAAAATTAGGGACGCGTAGAGAGATGAGATAGCTGTGGAGCTGTGAGACGGTGCCAAACGGTGACCTGAGAGCCCACAAAGGTCATGCATACCCCGCCAATGAGGAAACTGAGACGACAGAAAGGCGGCAAATTACCAGGCTCCTTACTATGGAGGAAAGTGAGGGAACAAGTAACTGAAACTTCCACCCAGGAAATCTAAAGAGGGATGTGTTGCAATGATACAAACACGAAAATTAACACTTAAGATGATGTCCTTGGTTGATGTCAGCACATGTGAGGACCAGAGAAAGGATGCAAAATAAAGAACCCAGAGCCTCATTTCTGTCTTTAATTTCCTGAGACAATGTGAAGCTGCTGAGAGTGAATGGACAGTTGATTGTAATTGTAGATGTTGGTGTGCATTAATAATGAGCGCATGAGCCCATGCAGTGTATGCTAAAGGTGTGTTCTCTCTACAGCATGTTACATAGCCACAACGCTAATTTCCATCAAGCGACCACCTTTTCTTTAAATCAATCATGCAGCCTCCCATGTCATCAGGGCCTGAGATCACCTCTGCTTTTTCTATTGCAGCCTTAACAAAAGCACGGTCTTTATTATGGGCTTGTTTTTTAACCATTGCCCCTTTTCAAGCTGGAGTTGTTAAGCACGGCTCCCATGAGAGATAGACACGGTGATAGGCAAACGTAGGTGCAGATTCATAAAAAACAACCACCTTGTACATTCAATAAATGAAAAGACACAAAAGAAAATGTCGAGAAACCTAGGATTTTATAAAAAGTGATGAGAGAAACTTCCAGTCCTGAGAGATTTCATTCATAGTAGATAATAAAAAAAAATCCTGAGGAAATCATAAATAGGATTTGGCCTTCTGCTAGAACTGAAGTCAAAATTACTTGTTATTTACTGCATACAGTAAGTCTACTGACAAACACCTGCAATATTTTATCAATTAATATTAAAAATTCTCAGTTTCCTGATTCTCAAATGTGAATATCTGCTGTGTTTTTTAATTTTATTTTACAGTGAAATGGGCATCTTTTGGTTTGGGACAAAACAAGACAAGTGAGGACGTCACACTGGACTCTGATAGAAAACTGCCTAAAATCTCTCATGGACATTTGATCAAAATCACAAAAAAACGAATAAATAAATTATTTTAGTTAAGTGTTTGATTACTGATAACAACAGAGCCATTGTTTTTTAAAAAAAAAAAAAAACAACAGGATTTTTGTTTACTTTGTTTACTTTACCCTTTGTTTGGGTGAAATCATCTGGTAAAGGGTTTTCTGACAAAATGCCTGAATTTAATTAATACAATGTGTACCAACTAATTTGTTGCTGTTTTGCAGCAGCAACTTTAGTGGCTAGTTGGTAGAATTGTTTCCAAGGCTGTTCAATAAAATCACAATTCTTGGCACCAAATCTGTGCACATACAATTGATTTTTTTTCCTTATGAATAACAGCACAACAACTGCCTCACCTAATTTTACCAATTTTTCGGTGTGATTGACTAGTTGACGTTTGTCTTCTTCAAAATTGCACCACAAAGAGAATACAATTTATTAAAACATACATTTTATTAATGTATCTTTCAGAGTTTCTTGTGTCTGCACATTCAGAAAAACTGCACGAGCTGGGACATGTGGGTGTTTTTCCTAACTTTCAGCCTCGCTGATTTCCATGTTTTCACCTGCAAGTCAAACTTTCCACAAATAGTTGATGTTCTCTGTGGTTATGCTAAAACTAAACCCCTGTCAGTCACAACAAGGGGTCAAACTGGGCCAGTGCTGTCCAGAGCTCAGAACCAGCTTATATGCCTCAACCACAGCAACCCCCACCACAGGGAAGACAGCGAGCCAGTGAGCTGCGATGTCGGCCCATTTTGATTTCAGATCAGGGTCTGAAATTAAAAAATAAATCTCAAAGGCTGTCCACCACACTAGTGGGTCAATGTTTGTACCAAAATAGTCATGTAATAAAAGACTATGCTGAGTTTCTGTACCATGTTTATGCCCAAAGTGCATTTAAGTGCAACTCCTTATATGAAATCTACGTCACTTTGCATGGGACAGCCAACAGGGGCAGACAGGGACCTCATGGTGCATTCAAGTGCACATCATAAACTTAGAACATCTATACTGAAACAGCCATAAAAGTTGTTCAAAATTGAGCATGTCTAACTTTTTAAATTCTTTTGTTTATTTTCCTTTATTGAAATACATAGGCTCATTTTTTTGTTCTTTCACTACAGGTTGTCAGATTTGTGTCAAATGGAGGCTTTAAGGAGCACACTGTACTGCATCAACCAGGCAGCACTGTTCAGGTGATAGGTAATACTAGTCGGGATGTAGCTTTCAGTAGGGACAGCAGCCATTCAATAGTGAATTGCTGGTCAGAGTTAGCTTGTTTGCGCCAGTTAGCTTCACTGCTGGCTACTCTCCTTCTCCTCAATGCATTTAGTCACAGTTGCTCTCATTGGCGTAACGCACTCGACCTCAAAGTACCAAACTTGCTTTTTGAATCACTCACCCTCTACCACACTAACTGGTAGCACACCAGTCTCATTCATCTGGCAAACAAACTGGGTGATGGACTTCAAGCTATGCGCATCACACTTGCGGCTAACAGCTACGAGATCTTTTGGTTGCAAACAAGTATGCAAATTATCCTATAAACATACATGAGGGCGCGGTCAATTTTTTTATTAGTTTGGTAGATACTGAAAAATGCATTAATTAATCCATAAGTCACTCAACAGACAATTAAACAACAACATTAATATTATATTTTGGGGCTTTAAATTATTTGTCAGTCAAGACAAGTTAGCCAAAGATCATTCCCTTGGACAGGTAAATTGTGACATAGACTTTCAATATTTTAGTTTTATTCACTGATATTTCAAACATTAAATGATAAATCTAATAGAAATCAATAAATAAATACATAAAAATAACTGTTAGTTGCAGGTGTGCTTCACGAACAGTACCACTCAGACAGCAACTATAGCCAGGTATTAATCCTCATTATTTTTTGGTACAGACTGAAATTAATCTCTATGATTAAATGTTTCTTGCAAAAATGCTTTTTGGGGAGTTGGGAGTTCCTAAACCAGCTGTTCTCAAAGTAACTGCTTTTACTCTGCAACTCTTCAGAAATCTTTCAAATCTTATCCGGCCCTGACGGCATCATTTGCATTTCAGTTACGATAAAACATTCACAAACTAACAATGTTTTCGCTCTGCAGAGGGAGCAGTTCAGCTCAGGAGGCCATCCTGTCAGTGAGCGTGAAAGGTGAGGCAGTCACCTGGTTCATCTACTTTACATTCTCGTGAGGATGATGACTGTCATTTGTGGTTGTTTTGTATCGCAGCAAGCTAGCCACCTGTTGAATACAGACAAACAAAGACAACCACCATGTTGGAGTAAACGGCTAGATTGGGAATGATCATTAAAAGAGGCAGGAGGTTAAATTTGGGTTAATGTGAATAACAGAAATAGCACCATAAATGGACGGGTTAAATAAAAAAATCTAATTCCGATAAGTAAATTAAAGGTTTTAGTCAAGATATTGCTTTTATTGCAGAATTATAACTCTGTCTGTCCCTTTTGTGTTTTTTGTCTGTGAGAGAAAACTGTTTTTTTTTTTAATAAAGTTTGTATCACAAATGTCATGGGGGAGTGTGGTAAACAACAGGATAGAGAGAACATGGAGGAAAGAGAGAGAGAGGGAAATGGCAGAGGACAAAATGGGGGCGTAATAGAGGAAGCAGAGAGGGAGACAGAGAAAGAGAGAGAGAGAGAGAGAACAGATGATTGCATGGAATGAAAGAGGGATTGAAGGGGGAAGGAGGGGAGGAGATAAAGAGAACAGGGACGGGAGGGGGAGTGAGTGAGTGAGTGAGTGAGTGAGGGAGTGAGTGAGTGAAATGGTGGAGTGAGAGAGGAGAGAAAGAGAGAGGGAGCAAATGAGAGGCAGCAGTGGGGGATGGGAGGATGTAGAGGAAAGGCAAGAGAAGCAAGAGAGAGAAAGACAGAAAAAAGATACAAAAAACAGAGTGAGAGAGGGAGAGACAGAGAGAGAGAAAGAGAGAGAGAGAGAAAGAGAGAGAGATGGGGCAGGGAGCAACGTGAGAGTGAGACAGAGAGAGGGAGGGAGGGAGGGGCAGTGTGCAACGTGAGAGAGGAAGAGAGAAAGAAAGGGAGAGAGAGAGAGAGAGGAGAGGGAGGGGTAAAGCGTGATGGAAACCCAGAGCAAGAGAGGAAAAAAAAGGAAGAGAGAGAGAGAATGAAAGAGGGAGAGAGGAGGGAAAGAGGAACAGAGAGAGGGGGAGGGGAAGAGAGCTGGAGAGAGAAAAACAGAAAGAGGTAGAAAGAACAGGGAGCGGGCGAGGGAGAAAGAGAGCATAAAACCCATCTCACTCTATTTTGTGGTTTCACAAACATGGCTGCAGCAAAAGAAGAAGAAAAGGAAGAATGGTATTGTTGGTTTTCTCAAGTCCTCCCTCTGTAGCACACACACACACACACACACACACACACACACACACACAATCACACACCACCAGTAATATCATTACATGCGAGCATCAGCTTCAGCTCCATTCAGGTATATTTTGTATTGAATGATGTGTTCACAGATGAGAAAACTAGTTCTCACCAAAATGCCCAAGTCTGTTCTTCTTAGCTGCTAAGATGCTCAATGGTACCGTTCAACTGATATTTTTGCCAATTTGATCTTATCACAGATATACTGGTATCAAGTACTGCAGAGGTTTTCAAAGTCTGACACCGTGCCTCCCCAAAACTGCTCTTATGTCTTCCCTACCGCTACAGATATAATGGAAGACTTTGTTTAGTCTAGATTTGTTCACATTTTGGCAAATCTGCACCATTAGAATTATGCCAATTTTGCTTTTAGAAGTTCTTGTGTGCAGTGTACTCATGATTGTGCAAGAAATAAAAAGACTGGATTATGTACAAACTGGAGAAAATTTAAATGTGAAAAGTTCAGATGAGAATTGCCTTTGTTCTCTAATTTCAAACAGATTAATGAATATTAAATTGCGATGGACCCTGTGAATGATAATGATACCATGGGGAGATGTAGTGTGTGTGTGGCAAGTTAGCTAAGGTTTATGTCTAATATATGAACAAAATAATTGCACAAAATGTCAAAAAGGAACCATTCTTAAAACTACTTTCTATATCAAAGAGAGAATTCCTACTGCAAATCTGAATTTAAGTTACAACAATTCAATCTCTGTTGATCATAAATGCCGTAATTGCCTTTTCAGGTCATTGTAAAACACACCGCAATAGAATAAATAAATAGAGATAGAAAAAAAATCTAACTTAAATCGTTTCAGTTAACTGTTCATTGGTCTTGACTTACTGTCTCGACACCATCTCTGGTTTTGACAAAATAATCCATTAATTTACAGAGTTACATGTGAAAATGGGTCCTTGTGAGGCAAAGATGGGCAAAGTGACAGAGCTGCTGCTCGCAGACAGACGGCCGCTGAGCACCAAAGAGCTCTGGAGGAAGTCACACTGGATTCTGCTCTGAACTGGAGCTGTTCATTGGCCAAGAGTTTATTTTTTTAACATTAGGAACAAAAAGTGGATTCAGATGGACGTTCTACACGCTGTTTTTCCAACATCAAATCGACCATATGATCACATCAAGTACATTTTTTCTTTGCCAGTGTTGTCATATAACTTCTTGTTTCTTTTATTAGTTACATCGAGGCATTTCAGGTCACCAACTCAGTTTTGAGCATCACAGCCCTGAGTTTGTGTTTCTGTACATTATGTGAAAAAAAACGGATAACGGATCAGTGCTCGGGATCAGATAACCTGACTAAAGAAATGTGAACTAGTATCAGTGGAGAATAAAGTTATTAAATTCTTTAATAATGAAATTTAAGTTTTTCTTATTAAAAAAAACAAAAAACATCTAGACTCCACAATATGAGTAAAAAAGATAAACTCTGAAAACGCATTATGTGCAATACGTTATATGTTAATAAACATATATATATAAAACATGTTGCCATTTCAAGCTATAATGGGGCAATAAAAAGTGTAGAAGAATACAGAGAGTCTAGTTACTGACTGAAGCTGTGATAGTGTTTGTTCTGTCCGTTCTCCTAACAGGTCAAAGAGCCCAAACTTGCAAGATAGCTGCTTACCCCCCTCCTAAAGTGATCACTGAAAGGTGAAAGGTTCCTGACACACTGGTCTGACCTCAAAGAGCGAGTGTCAACAAAGGTCGACTTCTTCAACATGAAGTCTTCTGCTAAAAGTTGCACTTGACCACAGAGCAGATAGTAAAAAGCAGAAACAGCAGCTACTCATCAGAATGGTTAAAACTAGTAAACAAGCTCAGGTTTGAAACTGCAGCTCTGCCTAGCTGGTGCTGACGCTAATGCTGAGCCTCTTTAAGTGCACCTCTCCGTCTTTCTACATATGTGACATCAAATTCTTGAGCCAATCCAGTGACAGCGTGGCCCTACTCTGCTATGCTCGACTCGGTCTAGTGGAAATCTTAATTGACATTCAGTTTCTCCAGCAATGGTTGCGGTGTGCATGAAGTGTGAAAATGGGATGTGCTCCAAACGGCTCTATTTCTTCTGCTTACACATTGCTCCATTTGTTGTCAGCTATGGACAGGCAGTCTGTCTGCAGAGATGATACATGGGTGGAGTGTGACCATAAACATGACCAACACCTGAACAGTCCAGGCAGGTTTGCTCGGCTTTTTACTGCTTCTATGTACTCTGCACAGAGCTCATTACACCCGAACTCAATATTTCTCAAACTTGCACACACGCCATTTTACACAAAGACAAATGTCAGTTCTTGTTTGTTATAATACAACTGCAATCATTTTACATGCACCTTAGTTTTGATTTTTGTTCTCTGCTGGTTTAGTCTAATAATTTGTCACTGTGAAGTTTA
>JAPZDZ010000001.1:21656329-21667900 GCA_029783805.1 Acanthurus tennentii | reverse complement strand
GGTATTCATCCCGGCGGTAAAGGCCAGAGGAGCTCTTCAGCAGATCTGGAGGCTCAAGGTGACATATATTGTTTTTTTCTTTCATTTGTCACCTATCTTTATACCTCTTCCAAATGCTGCTCCCTGGCTCCTACTCCTGCTTGAAATGAATGACATTTGATCGATCCATCCATCCATTATCTGTAACGGCTTACCTCTGCAGGGTCATGGGGGCCTGGAGCCAATCTCAGCTGACATTGGACAAGCGGCAGGGCACATCATGGGCAGGTTGCAAGTTCATTACAGGGTTGACAACCGCTCACACTCACATTCACACCTACAGGCAACTTAGAGTCACCAATTAAGCCAACCTGCAAGTCTTTGGACTGCAGGAGGAAGCCTGAGGGGGAAAAAAAGTACTAAACATCACACTACTGGCCATCTCCATTTGATCCTCGAGCTCCAAAACAAATACTTGCAACTACTTGAAAGTTAGTGCCATGAAATATTTGACCCCGCAGATGAATATCAACCCAAACTCATACAAACAGACAAACAAACAAAAATTTAACAGCATGCTGGATCTCACACTAATCAGCACTGTGTAAGGAGGAAGCCCTCTCCTAAAGCACACAGGCAGCCCACATTAACAGTCGCTCTTGCACACAAATAGGCATTTCATATGGTAGAATCGAAGCGGTGAACACAGAGGTCGCTGACCACTGGCCCTGGGTCAAACCACACTGACCTTTAGTTCAAATTGTTCGCTCTTTTTTTTTTTAATTCCCCTGGATTTTAGCAAAGTATGAAATATAAAGTATCAGGAAACAGAAGAGAGGGTTGGAAGTTCTCACTTACTTGTGCCATTCTTTTTATATTTTTTTCGTTGTAAGGAGGCAAAAAAGGCCAAAAAATAATGCTGATAAGATTTCATGCCTTGAACTTTAGTTTTGATCTGAAATCCACGTTAAACTGTCTTTTATGAATGCAACATTAAAGCTTCCGGCAAGTGCAAATAGCAGATTAAAAAGCCTTTTTTGCAGCACTTAAGGCAAGTATTCACTATAATATATTTATGAAGAGCTGTCTTTTGGGAAGAAAGTGCCAAATTCCCAAACACAAGGTGTGTTTGCTGTTTCTGCTCACATCTGATCTTTACTCTCCTTAAATATGAATGAAAAACATCTACCTCACTTATGACTTATACATTCACACACTGTCCCAGTGTTCAGTTCCTGTCGTTTTTTTCATGTAGACATGAAATGATCCAGGGTGACAAGTCTGTTTTGTTTTTTTTTTGTTTGTTTTTTTATACAAGGTCGTCAATCCAAACCAACCTGACAGCCTTAAAACATCAGTTCCAGATTTCATTTTATTCCTGCCATGTTTCACCCTTGTGTTGCACGTTCACTTACAATAGCACAGTAAAATATCAAGGCATGAAGCTATCAAACAGAGTCACAGACTGGAAGTACAAGAAGAGACACAATTTTAAGTCTCAATAAACATCAGCTCTGCTGCTTTGCTGAACGCTGCTGTGGGCCTACCATTTTGTTCCAGTGCTTTGTAACTAACAGTTTCAAACTACATCACTCCTTTCTCCTCCTCCTCTCTCCCATCACTTCTTCCTCATGTTTCCATGGATACACCTCCCTCCCCTTTTTCTCTCTCTCTCTCTCTCCCTCTCTTCCCCCCTTTTTCATCACTTCCTTATCATTATTACTCTTCCAGTATCATCCCTTCCACTCCTTCATGCTCCGTTCTTTCCTCTGAACCAATTTCTCTCCTACACATCTGGTTTAACGCACATATGATGAGCGAGGAAAATAATGTCCTTTATAGAGAAAATTAAACAAAAAGATTAATGTTCTGCTACTATTAATTCCCTGAAGGGAAATTCTCTTTTCACTTATTTCTCACCAGCTGGAGATCAGCTACACAACAGCACCCCCAGAGACCAGATTGAGACTGAGTGTCTTGCTTAAAGACACTTCAGCAGGGCAAACGTTTGCTGACAGATTTGGGATTCAAACCACATTTTCCTGCTCAGCATGTAGTCTTCTCAACTTTACAGACTGTCCCAGATGTTAATGTGGAATGGTGTCAGCATGTATCCATGACATGTCTTTCTTCCTCATATTAGGTTGAATGCTGTAGAAGGTAAAGCCAGCCATACCTGGCAACATATCAGACAGCAGCCATGAGTCACGAGTTGGAAATGTTGCCCCAGTCCCATAGTGAGATTTAATCTATGATCAGCCTAGATTCTAAGCAACTCTGCGCCTTGCAGCATCTTTTGGATTAAGCGTTTAATGTGGATTAATTTGCATTGCATTGACTTCTTACGCTGTGAGCTCTGACGCTACTTGTACAGATGAATCTAAGCATCTTGCAGACAGACAGTGTGGCTGAGTGAACCCAGCGGCCCCGTCCAACGACTGTATACACTGAGGCATGTTGTGAGGACACTAGTGAGGTGAACATTTTTGTTTATTTCTTATTTTAGAATATAATGGCCAGTGAATGACATACTTTATACAAAAAATGTAAGTCCTGAATCTATGTATTACAGTTCAATCAGTACTGGATTTCTGATCTGATGCCGATATTGATTTCTAAGGCTTGGAAAAGAGAGATATATCTGCTGATAGAGTTTTTTAAACATTAAAACACAACAAAGACAAACTTCCTTGATGCTCACAGGTTAACTTTTTACCTTTGAAAATTCCTTGTGTCACAAAACTTTATCTACAAGGCCTCATGCTTATTGTTAACTGCAAGAGATATTTAACAGCAACTTCTAATTCTCCAGCACATCTAATTTCATAGTCTCAGGATAAGCCTGATATCAGCCGAGCAACACAAATTATCAATCAAACCAACAATGTAAAATGGCCGTACGGCCTCCGACTCCATCAACAAAAACACTGTCTGAGCACAGAGGTGTAGCACGGCCTAACATACATCACTTACAGCAAAAACTACTGCAGTAACTGGCCCAGCATCACTGGCCCAAGTACTGCACAGTGTCACGACCGACCGAGAGAGGCACAGGAACAGTGTGAAAGGACAGAGAGGGAATGAGAGAGCGGGGATCAGAGACGATAAGAGAAGGAGACAAAACAGAGAGGCGTCCACGTATACATACACACCATGCATGCACACAAATACACACACACACACACACACACACACTCACTCACTCACACACACACACACACACACACACACAGCTAAAATTACATTCAAGAGGGCATGAACTAGGCCACTGCTCTGCACTATGCTGGGAAGAGGTAGTTAGCTGAGTGAACAGAGGCTTTCACAGACCTGAGGGCTGAAGGCTAGCACTGAATGTGGTCACCTAGCTTAGCACACACAACACCATTATTATCAACTCAGATGATCATGGCCTGATCACGATTTGATACACAGACTATAAACCAGGATATGAATTGAAGAGTATGAGGAACAAACTGTCATCTTTGTAAATGAGAGTGGAACATTCTAATTTTAAACCACAAACAATTTCAGCTAAAAAATCATTCACATGTTGTATTGTACGGTATCACATTCTGTTAAACTGCAGCAGAGTAAGCTGAACAGATAATATTTTACACAAAGAGACTTTGGCAGAAATCAGGATGACTCGCTGACAAACTGACTCACCAGACAACTAGTAACAACTTCACACAGCAAAAGCTGACAGAGACAGCATTTAGCCAGCAGCAAGACCAAAACCAACCAGCATGACTGGCAACTAAACACAATTGCATACCAGAATCATACAGCCCATGAAGCAGACTGTTTATGCTTTGACTAAAACACTCAATTTACACTAGTGTTTTCAAATGCTTCAGTAATTGAGGGATCATCAAAGTTATTGCAGCTTGGAAGGATGCTGTAATGACTTTGGAGAAAGACAAAAATATGCAAACCAAAATCCATAGCAATCCAATTACATCAAGATATTTCACTCAAATACCAAACAAAAATGTTACAGTGGTGCTTGTAAGGTTAATAGGATCCTCAAAGTTAGCACAATTTGGTCTCTGGGGATCATGAACGTCTGTACAAAATGTTGTGCCAACCCATCAAGTTGAAGTCTTAACATTTCACAGAAAAAAATAGATACTTTTCTCTGCAGGTGGCACTTGTACAAACATTGAGGGATCTCTGAAATCATCAAACCCATCCTCTGAGCACCATGAATATCTGTACCAAATTTCATAGCCATCCATCAACAGCTGTCGAAGTATTAAACTCAAAAACAAAAATGTCAATGGGATAGAGGAAAATTTAGAGTTAGATTAAATCTAGATTATACTTTGCCCTCTGTCTCTGAAAATTTGTATCATTGCTCACTTGTGATCAAACTGTCTAGTGAGGTACAATAAACAATAACAGTTAACCAAATTATTTTTGTTTTGTATCGCAGTCATATAAATTCTCGTGATTTAAGAGTCAAATAATACTATTCTGTTGTTCGCTGACGCATACCAGCACTTCGACCAATCAGTCAAGTGTCATGCAATGGAAATATAACTTATAGATAATAGTTTATTATTATTGATGAAGCCATAAAGAATGAGCTGTTGTCCCACTTAGCAACACAAAGCTCAATTGGTGTTATCTATGAACAATTCAATGTCGCAGGCCTTTTCTTTTCACACGTGGCCTGAGCACTGTGGTGTTTAAATAGGCCTTTGCATTAAACTCATACAGTGCATACAAACAAACTGGCTGTACACTCTGGAGGTCGTTCAGCCTGGCTGTAACCACCAGGCCCTACACATTAAGCCTTTGTGCTTCGAGAAACATCAGCCTCTTTTTTTAAAACCCTGCCTGCAGCACAGCCAAGCGCTGCAATGTGCTGACACCATCATCAGCTATTCTAAACCTTTTACCACAGCTATATTCTGGCATCCTGATAAAGATGGGAGGGAGGGGAAAAAAGGAGAACGCCTAATTTTTATTTATCTCCATCTAAAAAGAGACATGTAATTTTCAGCCCCTGGCAACATCATTGTCTCAGTTTTTTGAGACATATTTTGCATGTCCTGATGTTTTGTCTGGCCCTCATTCAACAGTCACCCTGCTGCCGATGATCCATGGACAAATGGCTTATGATCCCCTGAGCAGCATACAGATTGTGTAGTAGCAGCAGCAGTGTAATAACACCTTATTGATCCGAACTTGGGGAAATTCATTCATCACTGTACAAGACAAGCTGGCCAAGAAATAAAGAAAACTGTACAGTTTAAGTTTGCAGGAAAAAGTATGAGCCTGAATTACTGAGAACTTTTCCACACTTTTTTTTGAATCTTCATCGTCATTTTTCAGTAGCCTGTTCAATATATCAAGCTATGTGATCATCTTACATGGTGTTGAATGCTGTTCCGTCAGCATTGAGCACTCCTTCAACACTACAAACAAAATAGTCTGATCCAAATACCAGAACACAATGCCTGTGTTATTTATCACCGAGCACAAAACGTGAAAATCACAAGGCAGAGCAGATTAGACAGACCATTAACACAAGGTTAACACAGAAGACAACAAATATAGCAGCCAGCTGAGAGACAGCAAGTTTGCAAAGCAAATGAATATTTGGCGAGATGCCTTGAAGCAAAAACAGACTGGAGATGTTATCATCAAACAGTGTAAGTCAGAGAGGCTGAAAACTGCATTCGGTGAGGCAGAGCACTCCAATCAGCCATGTGGCCATGACTGGTCATCCATCGGAGCTGCTGGGAAATTCGGGCCAAAAAAATACCTCCAGCGGACAGACGGTGAGGCGGACTCCACAGCGAGAAAACACTAGCATCAGCATCACTTGACCAATGCTAATTAAGGCGAGAAAAGAAGGCCAAAAATCTAAACTCTGCAGTGAGATGTGCTCTCCTGGTGGAAAGCTGCTGTAAACCTGAGATGAGTGAGTCAGTTGAGTCATGGTGTCATTTCAGGACGGATGTCCGCTCAAATTGACAGGAGAAATGGGTCACTTTAAAAAAAATGCAAACAGTGAGATCTGCGTGGCATGGGGACTTTTGACGAACAATGCTTGCTGAGTCATTTGAACATTTCCATCTAAATGACCATCAATAAGATGACCCATGGACCACAAGGAGAGGATGTCTTTTTAATTACTGCCAGCCACTAAAGTGCACTGACACCGAATTGCATCAGAGCTCATCCATAGGCCCCGGGCAGCCAACTGGTATGCACAGTATACAGCTGCCTTGCTGCATGCAGTGCACCATCCACATTACATGATTAGACACTGCATGGCAGGTATGCAAGGGGCCAGCAGTGTTATTACTCATTCTGCCTTTTTAAATCCTTTCAAAAAACAGGACTGAAGCAGCCCTAAATAGGAGTATGTTTGCAAGCCCAGGCAGTCATACAGGACCTCCACACCCCCCTGTCAGCCAGTGTGAGATGCACTGCCCCTTGTCAGTGCAGGGGGGAGGACAGGCTACCTGTGGCCTTTCAGTGATCTCTGACAGCCCGGTGAAGGAGTCAGACCAGCTGGCTTGTTGGTGGCCTGTCTCACCCACAAGGAGCGAGCAGCCCGGGCTACAGGTTATCTGCTGCAGTGCATCTTCCCGGTGCTGCGCGGTGTCAAAATATCCCCTCTGCACTGGGTTGTGACCAAAATGAGGACTTGCCTGCACGCTGTGTGCACAAAGCTGACCGGGGCGAGCGTTATCTTTCCACGAGGATTGCGGACACTTTTCGCCTGCTCAAAATAAACCACTATTCCTCCAAAAAAACTTGTGCTGTATCTTTAAAAGAAAAGGCCCGACAACTTAGCAGCAAAAACTTTGTTTAAAGCAGGCCTACCCGAGACATCTTGGCCTCCCGTGCCTTGGCATGGAGTGCTGGGTTATGTGTATGTGCAGGGTGTTAGACTAGCGATGGGGCAGACCCGGTCTAATGTGGCCTGGTGTAGCCCCTACTCCTTTATGCGTCTCTTTCCCCATTCTCTCCATCCCCCCTCTCGACGCCATCTGTTTGTGGCATGAGAGAATGTGGAAGTAAAAAAAGAAAAGACGACATTTTGACTGTACTTGCTGACCTAAAATCGACAATTGGTTTCCAGCATAGCGCAAAAACTGCACCGAAAGACACCAATCCGAAGCGCACGGGCGGTAAAATCGCCATACATACCGCGCATACGTTTTCTAGCCTGGTCAGGAGGAATTTAATAAGTTACGGTTGAAACACTCCTCCGCCTCGCCGGGCCGGACAAGACAAGTCAACGCTCCACACATTATTCCCTCTATCACCGTCAAAAGAGGAGAGACAGAAAATCACAACTCACCTGATTCCAAAATCGGTTTATGGTGGCGACGTGATAGTGGTTAATTTTAATATGGGAAAACAGTTACAACGGTGGGTTCCCGTTGTGTGTAGCAGGAAGGAGGGAAGGGAAGGCGAGAGGGGCTGACGTGAATGAATAAACAACTGAGCTCCTCCTCAACGCCACAAGTAAAGGCGGAATGTGGCTGACTTTGTGGAATTCACCGGCAGCCATCAAACATCCCCTTCACGGACTCTTTATCAGTGCATAAATGTGTTTTTTACAAGCTTTGCAGCCTTTGATGCCAACTATGATAGCAAAGTCACATGATGTTCATTTGCTCATTCAAAAATGCCCAGTTTCTAACTAACCCATATGACGTTGTTACTGTTGTGCTATTCTTATTTTTATGTAAATTAACAAAAACCTGTGAGTGTTTTCTTTTTACTGTAAAACACATAATTTGTATGGGATTAACAAAATCCACCAGGTGGCACTATCTGCACCCTGGCAGCAGGACTGGATTTGGCATAATGGCCAAATTAATTTACATTCCCTCCGTTTTACTGGAAGACATGCAAAACACTCTGCTTTGAATTGTAAGTATTTGACTGATTTGGTTTTTCACTTGTCGAAGCGACAAAACTTATCATAAAATTCTTTAAAAAAAACATCCACCCTTTCTTCTTCACCCCACAATCCTGGATTTGTGTGATGAAATAATTTCAGAAAAGAGTTTTTGATGGTTAAGAACACAGAGAGAGCACAACTGGTCTGTATTTCACTTTTTTTATCATAAAGTATTGATACAATTAAAATACAAGAGACAAAAAAAGAGAAAGAACCAAAACAAAAACGCATTTTAGCTTGAAAAAACGTAAATAACAAATACTCTAAAATTACAATGACAGCATACAAAGACAACCACTTAGCCTCTGTTTTTGGTTCTTTACATTTTTTTATTAAATCATGGGATTTTTAAAAGTATGAAACAAATGGTTTGTAAATAGGTTAGAATGTAAAATGAAAGAAGGTCCAGATAAAGGGAAAGCAAGAATTGAGTATGAACCATCACTTTTTAATCAAGGTCAGGCATCTCTGAGGGCCCTCAAATATTCCTAGCAGTGTGGGTCTTTTCCTAACATTTCTGGAAATCTTCATTGGAGAAAATAGTTTCAATGTTAATTCATTCACTCAGTGTCTTTGTGGCTGATGGAGGTTAGATTTCCAGTTCACCCAAAAGATGTTTAAACAATTTAATAGATTTAAGTTTAGATGCTTTCCATATTAACCAGCTGATTTTACCTCTCTATCAAATAACTAGAATAATTAGGTTACTTTGGTTAAAGAACTAAAACTATATCAAGAAACTTACTTCTTAATATACCTAAAAGCCTTGAAACCTCCAGCAAATCAAAACATGTCCTTTGTATTTTTAAGTGAGCCACTAATATTGTTTTGTCCTAAAAGGAAATCAGAAACTATGAGCTGTACGTTTTGAAACAGTGCTAAAATTATTGATATCTGTAAAGAATCATACAATGCCGACACTAGAGGGCACTAGCGCTCCACTGGACTTGTGCGAGCGAGCGTTAAACGTCTTCAGTGTCCAAATGAGTAATGCATCATATGATTAAGATTCCTTAAATAATTAATTGATGTTAATGTTGGAAAAAGTACAGCAGTTTTCCATTTATGGAACATCAAAGAAGATCAATTGTAACAGCATTAGACCTCTATTAAAACCAGTTGGCAACATGATCTCATTTAAAGGCTCAAATTTATATAACATGAAGAGGAACAATGCTCGATTGATCTATGTAATTTGCTACTCCAAATCTGAAAATGACTGGGGGTTTGTGTGCTCTATGATTAAGAATGCAGGTATTTGTCTGTGTATTTGTGCTGCTATCAGTCTCCACAGTGTGCAGCCTCCTGCAGCCTGTGAAAGATGCTGCTGTGCCCTTCAGTATTCAGAGGCCAATCCAAACAAATGCTCTGTGAATTTAAATGTGTGCGGGTTAGTGGTCTCAAACTTAGGTTCAAACCGTTTCAGCAAAGTGAGATGAGTTTTTATTGATTGTTATATGTAACAACGCTGCAGACATTGTCGGAGGGAAAGTCTGCTTGTTTTCCCACAGGTAGAGAACAGCACTGGAGCATACAGCAGACAGTGTGGGGGTGTTTGGGATGCTCACTTTGTTATAAGTCCTACTTCAGGCTTTCTCAAATCCTTTGTAATAGTCATATGCTTCTGTCTTTCATTTATCCGTCAGCAAAAAAAAAAACCTGCTCCGCACATAATATGAGAGGTAATCTGCAGCCAACGCATTAACTAACATTAACACATGCTCCTTTTTTTATCCACGGCAACATATTAATATTCCAGCGTGGTACTGCTGGTTCATCATGATGCGCTACCATGATAATTTGATTCCCTGCTTTTTGCTTTGCAGAATCTGTGCAGCGGCGTCTTTGAAAACGGCTTAAAAATGTTGTTCCTGTGGGTGGCTGATTTAACAGCAAGGACCATCTCCTCCTCGCCTACCTCCTCTCTGCCCTGTCTGTCTAGACTGTGATTACCATCTGCTTCATCACTTTGGACGGTCCACTGTTTACTGTGCTCTCTCTCTTTCTCTCTACCTCTCTCTCTCTCTCTGTCACACAAACACCAACAGCCACGAACACAATACAGCAGATTCTTGTCAGACTAATTTGCCAGTAAATCCATTTTTCTCTCATTCAAAGTACATTAATAAGTCAATTATATCATTAGAGGTCGGTGTCCATCCTTCAAGTACAGCATATCTAGACTGACTGAAGAAAAGTATGGTGAGTGTGGAGCTCGTAGTTGCATTTGTTTCTCAGGATGACAAACACGTTGCTCAATAATTAATCCCAAGCAGACAGATAAAAAACATAAGGGAGAGAATTTGTCATGTGCTTCTTATTATGGCCTCAGCTGGATGAGATCTGTTTTGTAATCCAGTACTTTTTCTTCTAAAACGGCACATTATAGAGCCAGTGATGATGTCATCTGCTAGCCCATTGTGTAACAAGTTTCTGACAGTGAATGCAAGATGGCTTTAATGAGAGGGAATAGCAGGACTGTGAGCAGGTTTCTGCAGAGTTTCTTAGATATAATTGAATTGTGTTTTTGAAGGATTGTAAAATTCTTAAACTTTAGTTTTGAATCCACAAACTCACTTAAAGCTTTGTTCCACATTAATAGCCACATTTACAGGACCAGACTCACTATTGTTTATCAGAAGTTCTATGTGCTCTAAGATTTCAAGAAAAACGGCGGCCTGTTAGTTATTCAGGTGACCACTTTTGCTCCAGATTGAAATGTCTTAACGTCAACTAGATGGATTTCTTTGAATTTTTGTACATTTATGGTCCCCTGAGGATGAATCTCACGGTCCTGTGACCCCTGAATTTTTCTCAAACACTACAAGAAGAGCAGATAGAGACAGCAGATATATAGTGTCACAGATTAGTCCCCCGCAGGATGAACTGTTGTAATCATAGTTATTTCTTTTATTTAGCACTATAATTTAGCCAGTTTGCCAAATACTTTGTCTAACAACCAAATACCATCAGCTGAACTTTGATCTAATTAGCTAACATTATGTCATGGCAGATGTTTTATCTGCTCAACACTAGCTTGTTAGCATTGTTATTTTGAGCATGTCAACATGCTAATGGTAGCATTGAGCTCAAAACACCACTGTGCAGCGTCAATGAGCTGCTGACATGGCTGCACACTGAGCCTTGTAATATAATACTTTAAAGAGAAATTACTCTTCCAATGAAAACAGAAATCCAGTCTTGTCCCTTAGGCTGTAAAATGTATCAACACTAATGAGCTTGACTCAGCTCAGCTCAGAGACAACACTGATCGAACTTTTAATGTCATGTCATAATTGATTGCACAAACTTGTGAGGGTACAGCATGCTCGATTTATTAAACAAGTGGACTTTTCCCTTGGGTTGCCATGTGTTTGTTGTTTATTCAAGGCTGTATAGTCCTCTGTTTTCCCATATACGTGACAGCGTGTTTTTATAAGGGTGTAACAGTATTACCTCATTGGTCCTCTGACAGTGCGCCCCAAGCTTTCAGTGTTTTCCAGCGATGTACAGGCAGGGCGTGTTGGGGCGACTAAAGTTCACATGTTCAAATTCAAACCAAATCCCTGAAGAATGTGCGAGCTGTTGCGTAAGACCATCTTTCTAAGAAATTTCCTGTGTTGTCATGAGGCATTTAAGACAGAGAGCATTCTTTTCTG
>JAPZDZ010000001.1:21621417-21634277 GCA_029783805.1 Acanthurus tennentii | reverse complement strand
TTTGTCTCACTGACTGTGTGTATGTGTCTGCACTGGTCTATATACTTGCTACTACGTCAGCACCGTCAGCTGTTATTTTCTCTTTTTTAATCAGAAATTGGGACTGTTTGAACTTTGTTTGATCATGTTTGATTGCCTCTAACCAGAGTGATCACAAGAATAAAAAATGCAACAATGAGGGACTTATGAAGAAAAACACAGACTGAGGGCAGCTGTTCACCTTCTGCCATCCTGAAAACACTGAGCTACTCTTTCACCCAAGCTGTCTACCAAATACCTTGCATAGTACACTGCAAGGAAAAGGAGTGTCAACAAGAAAACTTCCCACACCTAAAATCATTCAATTTAATATGAAACGCCTTTGAAAGAAAACAATGAAATCTTCCAAAGTAGAGAGCTTTGTGTCTAAAAATGGACACACTGCTCAGAGCTTAGAAAACCTGGTTCTGCACAGTGCTTTAACAGAGACTAAACACAGAACAGCAGGTTGAGAGCAAAGAAAAGATGGATGATTTTTGTTTTTTTTTTAACAATCTAGTTTATTCTAATCACTACAAGCCTGCATGCCGACTTAAAAGGGTCACCAACATCTTGGATTGCTTGGATTCAAGCAATAGAATTTTCATTTTGTTTTCACTAAACTGCTTTTTTGTAATATTCCACTAGCCTCTGCAGAGCTTTACTGAAAGTGGAACAGCTCCCAGTTTTGATTTCATTTCAGCAAAACACTCGATGAATAAACCTGCCATTAGACCAATATGCAGAGGCAATTTCTTACATTTAATGGTATTCCCTTTTAAAGCTGCACTATATTTAATGTCAAGATTAATAAAGATATTTGTGCTGAAAAATCCATAAAAAATTAGAACCTCATTAATTCACTCCCGGCGCCTGGAGGCTTTCTTCCACAGCCCTCCCCCTCCCGCTGTGCAGCTGTGCAGGACCTTCACCCCTGCCCTCCCGCTGCAGCGTCCACAGCCTCGCAGCTTCAAAAAACCTGGAAGAAAGAGCCAGACAAAGAAAATCTATGTGTTGAGCAAACACACACACAGACGACTTCATTTAAACTGCAATGCTCGTCACTCAAATTCTCAGAGGACAATCAGACCCCATCTATCTCATGACATCCTATATAATTCGTAACGCCACGTGTCGGTCCCTCTCCTGTGAAGGTGCCTGACAGCAGATATTGGTTCTTATTCCTTATGGAGGAGCGAAAGCTTCAAGACCAATTTATAATCTTTGCCACACGTCACACTGCCTTTAACTGGTTTTCTATTTATTTTGTTTTTGTTTGTGAGCATTTTTTTGTAACTTTATTTGTCAGTGAAGCAGAAACGCAGCAAAGCTAACACATTTTTTTTTTCCTGCAGATTAATTTTCTTCAAGTTTTCATAGCAAACAACCTGAAACAGAAATCCTAGAAATAAAACATTGGCAATAACATGAAACATGCAGTGGCCCTGAAGGTAAAATCACAGCCAATTTTCACAGCTTCCAATCACCAAGTCTTCAACTTTTAATATGCTTCTATGATGAGCTTTATTGACAAGTTAGCTGGTAAACCTCAACACTTTAATTACGTGGGAGAACCACAAAGCTTCAGAAACTCACTCTGAGATGATTCGAACGTGTCAGGAATGAAAGCAAGAGCCAATTAAAGTCGATGACATGATTTGCATCTCGTGTTTAATTATTTTTCCTGTCACTATAAACACAGGCTATTTCTGACGTGTGTGTGCATCAGAGAGAGAGAGAGGGGGCTGTGGGGCCTCAGGGTGAGACAGAAGTGGTAAAAACAAGGGAGGCCACCTCTCGTGTCTTTGATATGGACATGAGCTGCCATCTGCAGTCACTGAGTGATTTACTGTCTTTGTCTCTGTGGCTGTTTGGTCTCACTGGCTGTTACACTGGTTTTTATTAAGGGTCAGGTCATCCAAATTACAGAAAATAAACATTTTCTCTCACTTGTGGTTATTGAGACAGCAGACAGTTTTGGTTTTGTGTGCTCACATTTTGGGGTTTTTGACCCCAATAATAAAGTGCACAGGATTCTGTTTGCAGTGCTAGAAGTATAAAAAACATTTTGAACTCATAAGCATCATGCCTTCACGTTACTGATCTCAACATCCCCATTGACTATTACTTCAGAAAAATGTATGTCAAATGTAAATTGAGGCCTGTGGATTGTCCACAGTAACCCAGTCATTGTATTTGTTGTGTGTTTTTTTTAGTTATGAGGCTCTGGAGGGACGGCACTGTCAGCACAGTTACGCCAACAGATTGATCCAGACTGAAATATCTCATCAGTTATTGGACTTTAAGCTTTGTAGAAGCATTTGTGATCTCCAGGATGAATGACTTTGATAAACTCTAACTTTTCCACTTGCTCTACCAGCAGGTTGACATTTATTGCTTTAAGTGAAATATATCAGCAGCCACTAGACCCATTAATGTACCTCTTAGTAATATTCAAATAAGTGTATTGATCCTCAGACTTTTCATACGTCATTTGCTTTGCTTCACATATGACCAAAATACCTGCAAAACTCATGACATTACCATCAGGCTCAGTTGTGCTTTCACTGTGTCTCAAAGCCACAGGATATTATACAGCTTTATACAGTAAACCCTAACCTAACCTAATATACTGTTAGGAAGTTACTTTAACAAACATATTTGTATACATGTGATGTTGGGTGTCAATCAAAGTGACACTTAAGGAAATCACTTGAAATCAAACTTTATTTTATACTGTTTTTTTTAATTTAATAATTATTCCTCTGTTTTTCCAAGTCTCTTGGAGCTGCTTCACCACCCACATTTTTTTATTTTAATTTTTCAGCTGTGAGCTACTCCTCCATTTCCCTTGTGATTTGTATTGTGAAAGAATAGTGTGCATCAGCAGCACACTCAAAAATCAACTGTTTTAGTGTGCATGTTTTCTGCTTTGAGTATATTTTGTCACTTTCTGACTTAAAAAACCTGCTTAGGATTAATATATTGTTTGGATTTGAGACACAGTGTTTGCATTTCGTGCTAATAAGCTGTTGTTAGCATGCTGACACAAGACAGTAACAAGAACCAAGTGAACATGATAAACATTACACATGATAAACATTACATGATATACACTGCATTTCTTTCACATCAACATGTTAACATTGTCAGTGTCACATGTTGGAGCTTCACAGATCTGCTAGGATGGGATCATAGTTTTTAATTGTCACTTGATGTGAGCACAAACCTACAGTCTGCATGACTACCAGAGTAAATGATAAAATATGACTCTGTTCAATTTGAGCTGACCCTTTCAACTGTGTCAGGGTCCAAACTAGTTCATTAGACAAGTTATGGGGGTTGTCATTGGGTAAAAATCCAGCAAACACTATCATCTTCCATTTCATTCCATTGAATTACAATGGTTTCACATATGTATAAATAATAAACATGTTTTTTCTGAGTTTCATCTGGTCCAAAAAAAACGCTAGCTCCCAACGGGTTATCCAGATGTGTGAAAAACATATGGCCACAGCCAGAGGAACCTACAGTTTGATTTAAAGGCAGGAAAACATCATGTCATTCCTGTCCACGATATATGACCAACTTGTCAAAGCAACTCGACTCAGCATCATTTATTGAGGAAGCAAATGGGACACTTTCAGACTGGAGCGCTGCATCAGTTGAATAGTCATGAATCATCGGTGTGAGCAGTGATGGTTTCCTGAGCAGAGAGAGGGGGTGAGTGAGATGTGGGGACATTTTGGGGACAGTCGGAGCAGGACAAGGTGAGAACAGGGGGGTGAGTCATACTGCTGTAAGGTCTGCTGGAGGCACCTGGCGCATTATTTTGGATCCAACTGCGGGACGGACAAGACCTGTCATTCTCTGGCTCTGTTTGGTTGACTTTTTTTGTTTGTGTGAATTGGGCATGACTATGAGTTAATAATATGAGACAAGCATAGAGAAAGCATTATGTGTGGCGAAGTTTGTGTTTTTATTGTGGTCGTGAGTTATGAATTCCACAGTAACCAACCTCCTCAGCGGTCACATCCCTCCAGCAGACCTGCTGAAGCCCCAAACTTCACCGGGTCTGTGTGACGTCAGGCTGCGTTTCTCCCAGAGGTGACTCTGTTACACTGCCACAGCCTAAACAGACTACCCACATTAAAGACCAAAGGGAGAACTGGCTTGTTTGTGGCAACACCTTATTTATTCTGAAGAAAGCTGAATTCCCCGCCCTAACTGATCTGCCCAACCTAAACCAAGAAACTCGCCCTGCAACTTAACTGCCTGTCTTAACTGCCAGCAGCCCAAACTGGGATTTGAACAGCACCCACTGATGCTCTGCTATGCACCAATCACCTCTCCCTTATAACTGCCTGACTATGCTCAACACTCTCCCTTTTAACACCTCGTAGTCCCTCAGGTCCTCATCAGGCACAGGGACAACTGCTTTTTCTAATTAGCGTCTGCAGCAGCTGTCCTCCCTGACCACAATCAATCCGCAACAACAATAATAACTAAACCATACACCAGAACACTCTGCTGAAGGAAAAAAGCAGATAACCACAGGCTCTTGTAAATATTATAATGGACATTTGTGAGGTAATATTTAAATAAATAATCCGTCAACAGGGAAACAAAAGCCTCATGTCTTTAAGACTGGTCTATTGAGAGAGCTCTAGCCAGCTTACAGTGACCACCAATATTCACATCTGTAAAGCCACACCATAAGCATGGCTTAAAATTACTCTTGTGCTAATTTTTAAGACCTAAAGCTATTATATTTTTCCACCATGAAGGTAACACTAATGAGTACAAAGTATTAATTAGGGAGAAAAACCTCTAAACTCCTTTTAAGGGTCCACTTGAGCCTATTTAAGAACAAAAATTAAAAAAAAATGTTGATCTACTGGCATAAGCTTGACTCTGCTTTAAACTGCTGCTATTTAAAGCTTATTGGGGGGTAAACTGAAAAACATTTAGGCGATTCTCCAGATCTGGTGTTGTGGATTACTGAAAGAGTCTGTCATATACTTAACCCCAATAAAAGCACTGCGGGTGGCCATGACCTTAATATGAATGGCTTCTGTATGCTCACTGGTGCGTTCGCATGCCATGACAAAGTGATATTATTTGAGTGCAGCGGCAGACTGAGGGTGCTGTGGTCACCGAATGCAACTTTCAGGACTCAAAAACAGCCCTAATTGAGGATTTTTTGTTTGATAAATCAGAAATAATTTTGTCAATCTGAATGACTACCCAAACAAACCCCAACATGCTCATTACCAAGAGGCCACTTAATTCTTATCAAAGTGCTTCACCCAGAGCTGCAGAACCACTCAGCATTTTGTTTTTGCGTCTTCGGTTTGGGAGTGTCAACATCTGAGGACTGCGTGGCACACTCATTTTTCCTCCCTTTCTTCCTTGTGAGATAGACTCCAATTTGCACTCATAACTTTTTAATCTGTACGTTTTTTGAGGAACTTAGACTCAGTTTTGGTGGAGACTCTTGTCATATTCAACAACAAAAAAATGGAAAAAAGAAAATTCTGTTCAATTTTTGGAGGGATTCATACTGCTGAGGGGTCCGCCCACCCCTTGTTGTTGCAAGCCTGACTTTTTGCTTGAGTTGGATGATTTTAATCTTCTCAGAAATAATCCTTGATTGAATTTGAGGGATTACTGAGAGCCTGGCAGACAAAGGGAAGCAACTTTGATTTGCTGTCTGTCTATAAGAGAACATACAATAGAAAAAGATCTGCAATAGTTCAAGAGAGAGAACAAAAGGGTTGAAAGAAATACAGTTTAACCCCAACCTGCCGCACATTTCTCATTGGCCTTTAATTTTATTTGTGGCAGTCATGCAAAATCAGGTAAAATGGCAACATGTCTGGACTGTCAGGGTGCAGCCTCAGGCACCTTATGCCTCGCATGTCAAAATACATAAGACAAAATTTTACCATTGTCACACGTCACTGAGAGCAAAAAGCAGCAGACTAATTAAGGCCGCCTTTCCCCTGCGGATGTGAGGAGTGTTTTTAAACATTATTTATGTGTTTCCTTGTCAAGTTGAGATAATGATCACTTGGATTGGATGTCCTGAGCAGAACATGAGGCCACCACACTGCTGTTTTGACTACATGGAAAGAGTCCAGAGCTCTTTTTTTGCTCTTTTCTGGAGGCAAAAGGGAGATTACATGAACGGCTGAGTCTGGTTGTGTTCAGGTCTTTGCCTTAATACATAATCCCCTGTAATTCTCTTTGTGGTGGCCGCTCTCTGTTGTCATTCATTGTTTGACGGCTGCAGGGTGGCCGTGAGAAGGGAAACAGAAAAAGTCTGATATGTGAAACAAAAAAAAGGAAAACTTTCTCTTTGCAAAGAAATATGTCACTGCCAGACCTTGAGAAAAGATTCTGTAAAATATAAGTCTCTTGTATTTCAAACCACATTAAGTTGATAATAGATATCTAAGAAATTAGTTTTAAATCACTTCACTTATACTACAGATTATACTGTATATCCACATATATTATCTGTTTGCACAAGTTTAAAATTTTTTTTATTTTTTTTTTATTAATCTCTTTTATTCTTGGCCAACCTTGGCATAGTTTATAACATTGTAGGCTTCAGGCTTTTGTTGTGGTGGAGCAACCACTAATACCACACAGCAATTAGGGTACTCTTTTGTTAAATGTAAAATCAATTTTGTTGCCACATACAAAACACAAATGTAGACTTGAAATACTGCACACTGTTTTTTTTTAAAAGTTACCACAAGCCTGACAAACAAGTGGCCTTTGCAATTGTTGCATCAATACTCTTGCAGCTCTCTGCAGCGAACAAGTTACCAGTATAGATATTTTGGGGGGAATTAAAAAATCTTTATTTGATCTTGTAGGACATTCGTAATTGAATTATACCACATGCTCTCATCCTTTTGGCTTTGTCTTTACTTAGGAGAAAAAATATACATTGAATGTAATGTTTTTATAGCCTTCTTCTGTCAAAAGGCATAGGTGGGGTGACTTGAGAGCATGTGTGTCGCAGCCTCTCTATATACGGCAGGCAGGCAGGCAGGCAGCGTGTGCAGTGGGCGGAGCTAAAGTTTGCAGGCTGGAAAGGGAGCAGCTCAGTCCGCAGTGGAGGAGGCTCGCCCTCAGACGCGCGGAGGCTGGACTTCACTTCACGGACACACTGACGGACTGTGACACACACGAGTTAAAGCCAGCTTTGCGGATTTGAATGATATTTTCGATCCTTTTCCCGACAGTTTTTCCAACGAGTGTGAAGATCTGAGCTGGGACAGATTTTTATTTTGAACTGCGCCGCAGCTCGTGCTCGGTAAGGTCTCTGCGCTCGTTCGGTGTGCTTGAGTTTTCAGGTTAAACACCTTTGTGAAGTGAGTTTAACGGACTCCATCTAATTCTTGACTTCTGTGGATTAACTGAATTATTTTTTTCATTTTCTTTAGGATGATGATTTATTAATGGGCTTCTCCAGTCTGGCAAAAAGTATTAAACTTTCTTTACTTGTTTTTTATTTATTTATTTAATAATTTATTCCAAATGAGGTTTTAAAAGCTTACTATGAAGGTTTTATGAGAAGCTTCTTAAATTTGTTGTGTTTACCTGATGGTATCTGATACAAAATCAGATTCTGCTTTCGTGCTTATTGTTTGTGGGCTTGCAGACGTCAGAGCTGCTTTTACATTTCCAACTAGGATGTGAAGGATGTGATGGTGAGGGTTTTATGCACACTTTGCATGCTTGCTCTTGACATAGTAGACAGATAGATAGATAGAGAGATAGATGTCAGATATATTAGCATTGTTACAAAAGCAGTAGGCCTATAGAAGTAGGTGAGGAGACAGCCTGATGGACTGGCCCTTCGGTTTTCTTTCTACACACGTGGGTAAACAGCTGCTAGTCGCATTTAGCCCAAAAATACAACAAACAAGACCCAATTCTGTTGCATTGGTTCTGCTTTATTTTCACCAGACTTTAAGACAAATTGGCAAACTGCTGCTGCTGCTGCTGCTAAGCCCTGATGGATCATACAGGTCTGTTAACACCATGTGGAGCCTTTTGGAATTGATTCTGTCCAACGTTACACTTGACACCTCGCTTGTTTTCTGTTATTCTCCTCCAAAACGCTGCCTCCTCTCATCTCTGCTGGCATTTTGTTGAGTTGTGTTGACATACCTCACGTATCAGTCTGTGTTTCTGTTAAACAAACACTGTTTGACCCGGGATACAGCATCCTTTTTTTTTCTGTGGGAGTCTTTAACAAGGAAGCCCAACCACATGTGTGTTTATAAAATGTATTTTTCAGCCTGAACTGACCGAACCAGGAGGCTGTGGTGCCTGGTTCAGTGTTTAGATGGTGCTAATATGCTTTGTTGGAATCTAACTGTAAATGACTGCAAATGGAGCAGTGTTTCCCCCTTGGGCCTCTGCTGCTCTTCTGCTGCTCTTACCAGTGTGTGATAGTGTATCAGTAACACTAATAACACTAATAGTCTCTGGCTGTCTTACTGTCAACAAAGCTGCAGAGACCTTCTCTCTCTTCAAGCAATTCCCCCCCCATCCTCCCTCTGTTTCTCTGAAAGACACACACATATGCACACACACAGACCCCCACCCACACAATCACACGCACATTCAAACACTCAAAACAAACATGCAGACTCCACCCAACACTCCACCCACTGTAACAACTTCAGAGGAATGGTCAGCATGTGGAGAGGTTGTGGTAAAAGAGTTGGAAGGGGAAGTGGGAACTGGGAAGAGGAGACACTGTGCTGCCTTTAACCCCCCCCCCAAAAGGTTAGTCATATCCCTTACACTGTGCAGAGGGACTGCAAGTGCTCAGTACAAACTGATGGGAACCAGCGTGCTCAGGGGTCCCAGTGCAGCCTCCCATACACTGCTGAGATGTGGGAAAATGTTCATTTTGCTGGGCAGAAGCCAGACTGCACCCAGGACGGGGCAGGCATGAAGCCAGCCACGCTGCCTGTTCATCAGCTGAGTTGAGTTAGTGCAGATGAGTTCAAAAAGAGCCTGTTTTCCAACCCAAATAAAAGAAGCAATGTGCAAGAAATCCCATGCGGGTCTTTGTTTCCTGTGTGAACATTTGGTGAGGGAGGTGCATCAGTTTCAGGAATCTGTGAGGATTCTTGTAGCATTATTAGAACCTTAACTGTGAAAAGTCACACTTTGTCGTCACACACAGGCAATAAGGTTTAATGGTTTACATTTGCATTTACTATATCTATACTGCAGCCCTGCTTGCTGACTGTCTCTCATGTGTCTACACCTAGTTTTGTCTTTCAGTTGCAAGGCCTTTCATATTCAATACGACCTGCAGGTCCTGTAGAAAGGCTGGCCAGGCCCTGCAGGGGTTCAGATGTTGGGCCAAAGGTTGGCTCTGAATGCAGGAGATGAATGCATGCAGATGAACCTCAAATTCATTTACATAATATGACTTTTCTACTCGGTTCTGTTGCCTTCTCTTGCCCACTGGCATTACTTTGATAAACAGTCTTGTTTTTTTATAGTAAAAACAGGTGTTCCACTTGCATTTGACCCAGTTCTGTTGGACTGCTGTCATGCCTAATCATTATGGCAGTTTATAGTTACAAGTTCATACAAATCACTTCTCAGCCACAGATCTTCACCAGTCTGCACTGACATGCTACATATTTGACTAATTCTGTTTGCAAAAATACTGCTCAGCAAATTTACGGAATGAGCACAAGTTAGTTATTAAATATTATTTTTAGTTATTAATTGTTATTTTCATCTTTATTTAACATGTCATGCATCTTTATAAGGGGTATGTAGTATTTGATCACCTTAGTGAAAGATTCATTTATTATTCTACAGTCTTAGAGTCTAAGAGTAAGGACGCCTGAGATTCAACAAAAGAGTAATTTTAAAAAAAGTAATTTAGAGGACCAGAATATCATTTGTGCATTTATATAAGCACTCTTTCTACATTAGTCCTATGTGTGTTATAGAAAATCTTTGTGCAGCGACCAAGTCATTTTTAACTGTGTTTTGGAGCAACCAGCAACATATGTTGACCTATTATTAGAATTATTAAAGTTGGTTATTTGTGTGACTTCACTGTGTCCATCTGATTCAGTGTTCAGGTTTGTCAGAAGTGTTCTTTTCATCACCTTAGATGAGGTTCAACCTGAGGGTGCCGTCTTTGGATAGAAATATATTATGTAACATGCTTCTCTCCTGAGAGAAATTCACGTTTTGCCCGCCTTCCCTCCTCTTGTTTTGAAAGAAATGTGGAGAGAAAAAGATAAACTTTGTAATGGAAAACAGACTTTTTGTGGGTCTGTATTGTTTCCCTCATGATTCTGTTGATAACTGAAGACAACAGTATCTTATATTTCAGTTGGTGCTGTAAACACACAGTAAATGTGTTTTTTTTGCCTCAAGATGGCCTCAAGATTCAGTATTTACACTTAAAATGGCAGAAAAGGACAATCTCATTTTCCCATTGAAAGCAAAGACCAGAGATTCTTCCCTGTGGCAGGAAGAGGACTTTTTCAGGCACCTGCAGGTAAAAGTATTGCTTAGAAGAAATAAACAAGCCAATTACTGAAGAAAAATACTGCAGTTTAATGTCTTTTTAAACATCCTTCTTTTGGATTTTATTCTAACACATGAACAAACGGCGTCAGTGCGTCCTGTGGTGCTTCCATTCATGTTTCCACTTTCCCCTGTGGTTTCTTGCTTGTTTGGTATCAAGTCATTTATGGTAATGTGATCTAAAACTATGAGCTATATTGATTTTAGGATGCTTCAGATGAGAAAACTAACTAAATCAGGGACAGTAGAAAATAATTAGTATGGAGGGGTTGCAGAAATGAGGAAGGTTTTATATTTTTTCTTTTGGCTCAGTGTCTTTGTTTTATTTCAGCATTCACTTGAAGTAAAAGTGTTAGTTACATCTATACAATTACAGATGTTATAGCGAAATCAGATGAGTTCTCTGTTGAAATGTCCGTTTTGTAAGATTTCTGGTTGTTTAGACAGATTATGGTAGAACTTGAGTATATTTGTTTTAATTGATCTGGGGTGTTTTCATTACCTTGAAATGACCTTTATATCTACAGAAAATGCAGGTCGATCTGATGTATCAGTTGATTTGTTACACAGAACCACTTGGGATGTCATCCAGTGAAACTCTTTGAAAAAGGGCAGGCACTTCCAAAAAAAAGTTGGCAGGTGATTGTTTGAACCACCTGTCCTTCCCTGTATATCACAGGCTGACTTCAGCCAATCAGATCAACAAACCACACAAAGGAGTAGGAAACTGAAACTCTTGCTGAAGTTGAAAGTAGAAGTTGAAAATCCTCTTCACTGCAGTTCTTTGCTCATCTTCCTACAAAGAAATACTCTCCACTGTTGTTTCCAAGCAAACTGCAACTTCAACATGTGCAGGCTACACCAGGCATTTGACAAAATAACATGAATGGCAGAAATTTAGTTTGGTTGACACCTTGGGTGAAGTTGAACAAGTTATTATTTACATGTTAACAGTTAATCCTTAAACAAAGTAATGAGGGATGCTAATTCCGTCTGCTTTGTAGTTATCATGTTTATATCTTTTCCTCCCTGTAAATGAGGGTGAAGGGTCCTCTGTTGAAGATCTGCAGGGCGTTTGTAAAGTTTACAACAGGAAACTGAGGCCTGAAAAACCAGGATTGTGCAACATCACTGGAGTGTGTCACTGTCAGTAAATGCTGGATATTTTGGGATTACCGTGGAAGTGAACAACAATTCACAAGCTGCCACTGGGATATGTTTGTTGTCATTTCAACGGAATAATCGTAGAACTTCTTCTGCAGCCAGAAGGGAGTGCAGAAAGCTGATGATGTCCAGGCAGGAGAGACCAGGGCTGGAGAAGACAGCAAATAATATGATCAATATAGATTTTTAAGGTGTTATATAATTGAATTATGCTGAAAATTTAAAGAGTATCTTGAAATTAACTAAAGCCTGAACACACCTGAGAGTTAATTGGTTAAACTTAAGTAATATTGTAGTTTATTTTCAAAAAACCAGAGTTACATAAACTAAGCAAACATGGCTTGGTCTGGATTATATGTCGTGGTAAAAGAATATTTGCCGAATGAAATCTAAATGTAAACACTGAACTATGCAGACAAGATTAATCTGACTTAGCAGAGCAACAGCATGTTAGCTTGCCACGAGGCTTATTGACACAATGATTGTTTGGATGGTAACGTTCAGATGATGGAAAAGATGTGTTGTGTTTTATGTCTTTGTGGGCACCAGCTAACATCATATTTTGCAGACCATCTTTATGCGCTGTGTTGTTTTTGAAGACTTTCAATCCACTTTTATCCAGCTGACATCATGTTACCTCTTTTTAACAACATTTCCTCAGCTTTGAACGTGAGTTCACCTTCAGCACATTGTGAGTTTAACGAGTGGAGGAGACCGTCAGCACAGAAATACAGACGGCCAAAATCATAAAATGATCCGTCGTAGGTGATAAAGTAAATAGCTGAATTGCACATTGAGTCAGCTCATCTGTTATAGTCAACGCACGCAACTGCCTTTAATTACTGTGACATATTGGGTAAGGGGCTGCATTGCACTCTGCTTCTCATTCCAACGACAGGGCCAAAGAAAATATTAATAATGCTGAAGATATCCCCTCTT
Organism: Acanthurus tennentii; assembly: GCA_029783805.1. NCBI lineage: Eukaryota > Metazoa > Chordata > Actinopteri > Acanthuriformes > Acanthuridae > Acanthurus > Acanthurus tennentii. The sequence continues at coordinate 21,621,560 of JAPZDZ010000001.1, read as the reverse complement.
TTTAAGTGAAACACAAGATTCAGCTGCAGTCCCAACCCAAATATTTTTTATTTACAATCCCTTACTTATATTTGACAATGTCAGCCAATTCCTTTTTTACACTTTTATTTGAAACCAATAATTTGTAATAACAGAAATCTTTC
>JAPZDZ010000001.1:21583637-21606905 GCA_029783805.1 Acanthurus tennentii | reverse complement strand
ATACAAGACTGCAGTAATAAAGTTCAAACTCTGAAAAAGGGTCATCTTCTTTGCAGAAGGAGATGCATGAATGCAGCAAAAGTGCTGCATTAAGTGGAATTACAAGCTGACTAATTACTGTGATAAGACACTAAAAGAAATTTTTAATTTGACAGTTTCAGCTGTATGTTCATATGAACAAATTTCTAAACTGATATGTGTACTGACATATTAAATGGTATCTTTCCATGCCTTTTTTTAATCACTGAGTCTGTGCTCAGAAACACTTGAAGTTTTAAATTTGGGCTGAGGCAGACGTGAAATGGTTAAAAACAGTCGTCTCCTCTATCTTTCATTAAAGGTCCAAACTTTCCTGATTCAGCTCCAGTATGTTAATATGCTCCATATGCCTCACTTTCCCACTTGTGGTTGGATGTAAAAAGAGAGAGTGAGGTGTTCGCCCCAGTGAGGCCCGGCTCAATATATTTATTATATAGATGAACTGAGTGACTCTGTCAGAATGACTAATTTTATAGAAATTTAATCCGTCTGATACTGTAGATTCTGATCAGAAACAACAGCTGTCAGTCTGCTGTTCACAGGTGTGGAACTCACAGATCCATGAGAGGAAGCATCGTCCTTATCAATATGAGTGATATCTTTTGACAGATGAGGATCATTTTCAAACCATGTCAGGGCAGAATAATCCTTATGAGCCAAATAACAGAGGCAAACACAGCAGGTGTGGAGGTCCTGAGCTCACCAGGCTCCTGATAGCAGCATGATGGCAGGAAATAAATGTGACAGGAAGAGGTGTGTGTGTGTGTGTGTGTGTGCGTGAGAGTGTGTGTGAGACACGCCATTAGCGAACCCCTGTGCTTGACCACCTCTCCTTCTCAGTTACTTTGCGAAGGATGAGTGAGAGAGCAGGACTCACTTTTGACTCCAGCCTGCTCTTTTCATCAAGGGTCTCTCCAGAGACGTTCACGCACACTCTCTCACGCTCACACACACACCCATGCAGTGTAGAGGGTGGTGTCCGCATGCTGTGGTAGCACTTAACGACCTTCAACACATGTTAGTCCAAAGTGAGTGCACTTAGTGAGCTGCACACAGCTCCACTGGTGCCCTAAAAATTGACGCGTGTGCCAGGAAAATGGTAAAAGAGATGCCTTTTAAGTGGACTTTGATGGGATTGGAGCTGTGGCAGCAACCAAATGTAACATGTGCAAACCAGCTGCATTTGGATGCTTGCAGTGCCAACACAAATGACATTTGTTCCTCTCAGATTTACTTGTCTAAGCCATAGATATAACACCTCTTATCACGCCAATCTTTTGTTTTACCTGTTTTATGGGTTTTTAAGGACATTAGTAACCAAAATAAAGCATCTGAAGAAGTGAACATAGAATCAAATATGATATGTCAGAGGCTACACAGTGCCTAAATTACATTTCAGTTCTTATTATTTTAGTCTTGACCGGTTTTGGCCTGAGGTTTGAGGTTATTGGTGCTATCAGCAGTTAAATGCTACAGCACACATTCCTCGAGTAGGTATTTTGTGTGAAATGCAGCATAAGAGTGGCTGGTTGGTGTTATTGCTAACCTAGGTAACAAACAATTGCATTTCCTGTGACTGCTTCACAATAAAAGCCACTGTGTCAGAAATATTGCATCTGCATTGACAGTAACTTATTACATCTTTGATATGGCAGCATTACAAACAGTGACTCTGGATTACATGCCCATAATGTTCCTTGTGAATCCCTCCTGCGAATGAAAGTCAGACCCAACCATTAATCATGGAAACTACTAAATACAGCACTAATTACAAAATGATAAATGCTGATTATGAATTAAAAATAGGGTTTACATAAAGAAATTCTTCAGGATGATCATTTCAGCCATAGTAACGCACTTTGAGATTAAATTTGTCATTCAGAATGGCTGAACAAAAGCAAGCTGTTTTCTTTCTTGCAGAGGTACAAAATTGCATGTCTTAAAATGTCTGTTCATATTTCTGTGGCTATGTTCATAGTAAGTATAGTGAAAACTAGTTAAAGAGCCATGTTGTCTTGACTTTAACATTAGTTTGGCACATTGGTTCCGCTTGAGTACAAAACAACAAATCTGTGGATATCAGCTTCCATCAACATCCACAGCCTCTCGCCTGCAGAGAGACTGAAGGAGGAGGATAGAAAAAGGGAGAAAGACGGAAAGAGGGAGAGAGATTGAATGGGCGTGCCACACATGACAAGCAGAGACACGTCTGTTTTGAATTGTGTGTGCGTGTGTGAGGAAATTATACCAACTATCTGTCCCTAACCCTCTCGCAGTGTTTTCAGCCTTTGAATGAATACCTCACTCAGATTCCAGAGAGTCTCTCTCTGTGTGTCTCTCCGAGCTAATATCCAGGATTTTGTAAGCTTTTAGCAGTGATGGACCATTGCACTCCATCGCTCCGCTGCTTTGAGTGTTGGTTGGGTGGGTGCCAATCCAGAGTGCATCAGGATGACACCTAGGAGCCAGTAATTACAGAGTAGAGCATCGCGTCTGTGTTCTGCCCCTTGTTTTTTTTTTTTTTTTTTTTCCTTTTTGGCTTTTAGGGGTATGTAGTGTTTCAAGCACTGACTTCATCCTTGGTGCATGTGTGTCTGTGAGGTGATATTTTTCCTTGGAGGGTGAACAGACTATTTTTATGTATTTACAGCTTTTACAGAACACACACCTGATCAACATTTGCAACAAATATCCACTAATTTTCTGCTTTTCTCTTGTTAGCGTGATTCTGAGCCTGCATATGTAGCCGTGTGGCACCATGACCACCATTTTGATGCAAAAGCCTCAAACACAGCCCATACTGGACTTACACACACTGCAGACTGTGGTTATTATCTGCAAGGTGCAGCCGTCTCTCATTATGGCACACACACTAACACACACAAAAACGGGAACATAATACACAGCTTTCATACACACAATATTGCAGCAAGGCCACACCATCATTCCCAGTGATTACAAACAACACATCTGTGAGCTTTACTGCCTGGCCTCACAGATACTGTACATGTCACACTCTTTTTTCATTTTTTTTCCCCTTTCCTTTAGACTGATTCAGCCCTGTCAGCTTTTATTTACAGTCGGGGAAAGTGTGATTTTCTCTGCCCCAGTTTCTCTCTGTCTTTGTCTGGATCAGGTTTCATTGAGTTTATACTCACATCCAATTCATTTGCAAATTTACCCCTTTTAAAAATAACAGAATCCACTCATGTAAGCCGACACTGAGTATACCACTCATGTTGAAGTTAAAAAAAAAGAAGTCTGTTTAAAGTTTGTCCCCAAACTCAGTCTCCTCATGAGAGGTCCATGTCCTCTAACTCTACAGACAATTGCCTCCCTTTGCAGACTTGGCCTGCAGACTACGGCGGCAACACAGCGCAGTGACCCTCTTGGTTGCCAGTAGTCGCAGACCAATAAATAACCGTCACTTTGCCCAAATATCAGGAGGAGCAGTGCTGCGATGACCTCGAAGTGACTTCTGTCAGGGAGCCTCAGCGCTGCTATCAAGTCCATTGTCAAATCATATCAAACAGAGAGCCTTGAAGCTGTGTGCTGTGTGGCTTCGGCTGACAGGGGGCAGAGACGGATAGTTTCTTTTTTTTCCTTTTTTTTTTTGGATAAACTTGTGTCTCGCATGTAAGATAAGCAGAGCTCTGTGTGAGATTAATATCAGCTGTGCTACACTCTCCTCTCCTTTGGGTTTACTCCTGCCTGGCTGCAAGTGAGCCCCCTCTGTCCCTGCTGCCCCCTTGCCTTGTGACTTGGCTCATGCTGCTTTAGTAAATCTGGGGCATGTTTACAGTCAGGACTTTTAGGAGAGCCTTGGCAGCCGAATGCCTACCAAGCAGCCAATCAATCGCCCCACCCTTGGAGTACTATTAAACCATAGAAAAATAGGCTGATCCCGCTCCATTTTCCCTGAAATATGATGCATGCCAAAGTGCTGGCACGAATTTTATGACTCAGCGACACTGTATCTGCAACCTGGCATCCTTTGATGATATCTTAGTTACCTCAATGGTGAGTAAGCACACGCTGAACACACTCATCTGGGATGTGAATAAAGGGATTCACAAGCATGCAAATCTTAGTTTGTGACACTTTGCTATCTTGGAGGTCCAGAGTTGTCAAAAATATATTTTAATCCAAAGGCCAATAATATGGAAAGATTTGGAGACACTAAAAAAAATGTTTATTTAGTATCATTATTCATAATGTTTCCTAAAGAGCGCTCATACAGTGCCAACACATTATAGCCATTTTTCCTTGTTTTAAAGTCTTCTTTGCATACTCTTTCTGTAGTCAGCTGGCAAGCAGCTAGTTTGGCTCTGTCCAAAGGTCATAAAACTCTCAAATTAAGATGTGATATGTAGTTTAATTATAAAAAAAAAGCGATCTTTGGTTTTATGTGGGCTATGTAGAAGTCTCTTTCTCCCTTTCTGTAGTGAATTTTACTGCATTTCCCAGCAGAAAAGCATTAATTTAAGCCGATGCATGCTGCAAATATTGCACTATTCACAGTGAAGCATTTCCATTATCAGTAAAGCACGTTACACGAATATAAGCATCTATAGGTAGGAAATAATATATACTGTCCATATGGTGGAATATTTTACAGATTTTTTTTCATAGTTTTAGAGCCTTTTTAAGGCACAGTTGCAAGACTTTCCCTCCGTGTAACTCCATTTTAATTAAAGAAGTTTATAGCTGTTCTTTGTGTGCTCAGAAATTAGGCAGATTCTCTCACTATAAAACAAACATTTCTGTGATCACAGAGCAGCTGCTCTCTCAAATCCTCTGCAATATGATTCGTTTTTGCTATCTTTACCTCCACTCATTTTATAAAAAGAACATCATAATGAATGAATACAAGGCATATGCTGCCAAAATTACACTTCACCTAATTGCTAAGAGGTTTTTATGTGCCAGTGGAGAAACAGACAGTCAACTTCTGAATGTTTTGAAGTTTCATTCAGGCCTTCAATACCCATCCTTTGAACTATGCCACTGCACTCTAATTTGGACCACTGGAAATATTCTTTTGTAGCTCGTAGTCTTTTATAATCACTGAGAATTGAGGCACATACAGTTTGACTCCCAAGCTCTAACGAATTCAGCAATGTTAGCACCAGCAGTAAAGCAGCCATATTGATGGTAGGTGTGATGTGATGAGCATTAGCAGAGGTTGAGGACCTGACTTGGTGACAGGCAGCTGATTAAACAGGCGGTTGATAAATTGACCTGGAGCCTGGCTGTGAAATGGCCTGCGGATGCCCGACATTCTGTTGCAGGCATGTCAAAACACACAACTTATCCTCTGCATCACAAAGTGAAGAAATAAAACAAGAAAAAACAAAACAAACAAACAAAAAAATCTCCTGAACAACAAACTGAAACAAGAGAGCAAAAGCCTTGAGTTTCAGTTTGAAGGCATCATTACTGCTTGACCTTCTGCTCCTCTCAAAAATCCATCTCAGAGTGCCTTGGAAATAACATTTTCCTCCCCCTGTGTGCATGTTTCTTCATAGGTCAATGTCTCAATCCTGTCTTCATGGTTACCATAACTCCCACTGAGTACCCCAACCTCTGCCTCCCACCCCACCACGCATACACCCACCCCTCCTCCTAAGTAGCCCTGGCCTGCTCCCTGAGTAAAAGTTTCATGAGTGTGCTCTCCTCTGCTCGTTATTCCATTGTCTGTCTAAGAGGATGTCATTGTGATTTATGTCAGAGAGTTTTAATATGCTGAGGGAAGGCTGTTTTTGGTTCCAGTGAATGGCCAAAACTCAGGGGAGCTGTGACAGTCAAGCTATGATATGTTCCCCTGTTGAGAGAAGAGACGGCACTGCTTTGTCTGCCCACAGTGGGGTCCACCGGGACAGACTACGGCTTTCTTTATGAGCATTTTTTAAAAGACTTAATTCACCTTGAAATAAAACCATCTTTTCCTTCCCCACATTGGTCATTTAGGGCGGAACAAAATGCAAGTTTTCCTGAGGATGACAACAGGAAGTCTTTTTTTTATTATTTTGTATTCCCTCCCTGGATTTTAATGACAGGCCCCTCTCTTCATTGACTCCAGATGTCACAATGTTTTAAAGTGAATGAGGGCTTTGGATGTGGAAAAGGCCTGAGATTTGATTTTGGACAAGATGTAGCCTGTGCAGCTGGATTTCACTCCCATAAGGGGAAGACGATAATCTGCCAGAGTGTCTCAAGTGTTAAATGAACCATTTGTTTGCGAGCATATTGGAAAGTTTAAGTCGTGGGCTGTAAACATTTATTGCTGTTTACTGGCTCCATTTGCATTATGGTCCAATGTACCACCTGGAGGGTTGGAGATAAACATGCTGCTGCTGTCTTTTTCTTCCTGTCAGAAATATCTTAAGTTGGATTCAGCTTGCTGGTTGTACACGAGGAAAAAGGCTGTAAACGTTTTAGCTGCAGCAAACTGTGTCAACGTCTCCAGACGAGAGCCTGTAATCTTATTGGGATAAGCAAACGGAGTCCATGACCTGCAGTGCTCTGGCTTGGGGAGCACATGGAGCGTGTTTTTATATGTTTGGAATGGAAAGCAAAAGATAAACATTTACAAAGATGGTTAAAAAATCTGCAGTGGGTAAGAAATATGTAAGCAACAGATGCACAAATACCACAGAAACCCGTGTCTTTGTTGACCTTTTGAAGATTGTTAGTCTTGCTGATAGGATAGATATCAAGTGATAACATCCACCCATCCTGACACACACACACACACACAGACCTCAGCCAGACTGTTGTTTCCCTAAGGATCACAATGCTTCAAGGTCTCGAATAAACCACTTTTGATGACTTCCTGGACCCTTTGTAGCCATTTATATTGGGTATTTTGAGATGTTTAGCACATAGTAAGTCAAACTGAAAAGTAGCCAATTGTCAGACTCGTTTCCTCTTACAGTCACTGGCTGCAAAAATCAATCCAAACCTCTTGAAACTCCACTTTCACAGTAGCAAGCTGTAAAAAAAAAAAAAAAATCCACTGCTGATGATGATGCTGTGGAGGATCCCAAGTCGTTTGCAATGCAGAGGGAAGTGCTATAAAAGGAGCGATGTGTACATAGAATCTGTTCTTCATCACGAGAATTATTGGAGGCTGCAGGGAAGGAAGAGATGTGGAGGGAAAAAGTAACTCATTTGACTTAAAGCCCACTGCTAAAGAGGTCCATTTGAAGAGGGCTGGGGAGCAGCAGAATGGAGATTTAGATTGAAGTTGAGTGGAAAAGGCCTTTACTCCGCTGCCAGTGCAGAGCGAAGCGAAGAGAGAGCCGGCCAGCACAGGAAGGCGTGGACATGGCTCGCTGGCATGCATGTGACATGTTCTCATGGAGCTTCAGTAGCAGCTGGCTGCCACCGCCAGAGAGAGAGAGAGAGGGGGGATCTCGGTGTCATAAATTGTTTTGACTGACGCTCAACACTTTGTGTTCTGCTGTAGTTGGACGTCACAAGATGTCTGTTCACTTGTTCTTGTTTCCTGCAGATTTGTGACTCAGTGGAGCATCCCAGAATTCCTTGGAGTGCTCTATGATTGTTACATTTGTGTTTGGCTAACACTTACTGTAGGACTGGGACTCATTTGTGTGTTGATGTGTAGTAGTCAGCTGTATTGTTGAGGGTTTAACTGGTGTGTTTAATTAACTCCTTTAGTTTTAAAGACCAAACTGATATGCTAATTAGTCCAACCAATCAGACCTGTACATTTAAGCCCCTTTTGTACAGCCAGTTTAAGGAGAGAATGCTTTGCTGGTTTTTCATCGGAGAACTCTGTATAAAATGTACAGACATGGATGAGCAGAAATACAGAAAGCGAATTCAGGAACACATTAAAACCTTTACATTATGAATTTACAAGGTCATAAGCTTTTTGTTTGATTAGGGGAAAAAAGCAGAGGAGCAGAATCTCTTGAGTACTGGTGTGGAGAAATGCAATAATGCTGGGCTACTGTTTGCACAATAACTGACCTGTTGCAGCACTTTGAACCGGGCGTCACGCCTCTTTTGCCCCTGCATGCTATTTAAACTCACACACTGGGGCGGCATTAGTCTGCCGTTGTTTGGTTTTGTGTTAAAAAAAAGCATAGTGACAGGTCTTCTTCACAGAGAGATGGATCTCTGTGTAATAAGGGCTTTACATAAGCTACTGTTAGTTGCCATTGGTTCTCATATATTTGCTCGAGACATACCAGAGCAACAAATCAAGGTTACATTGAGAAACCCATTACGTTGCATTTGAGTGCCAGATTTGAGGCATGGTGAACGGCGCTGAGTGCAGCAGGAATACTGTTAATTATATTTTCCTGTGGATGTTTTTAATGATGTTTACTTAACAATTAACCTCTACTTCATCTCAAAATGAAGCGCTCTTTTTCTTCGTATTCACTTGATTAATTTTGGAAGTTTTCTGGTAAATAATTCAGTTTGTTGTTGCTTTACCGTTTTTTAGAATGTATATGTTCCTTTCTTCTGGATATAAAAACAAATCACATACATAGATGTGATGATTTGTGCATCACCAAATGAGTCATTCTGTCAGGCATTTTAGATGTAATAAAAGGATTAATTTTTTTTTTTCTGATCACTAGATTAAAGCTTGAAAACCTATTGAAGCCTTTAAAAACTCCATAACATGCATTTTAAATCCCTGCACTGTCATATGGAAAATATAATTAGTTTTTCACCCTGCATAAGACAAAATCTCTGTCTTTACAACTTGAAAGTATTGAGAATATTCTAAATAGGGATCTACTTTTGTGCTTGTTGTCACGTGTATGTGAGTTCTTGTACTTTCAGTATCAGAATGAGGCTCTGTATCAGTCTGTTCTGTCCTGCTATGTGATGATAATCTTCAGTTCATGTGTGTGTTTGTGTGTTTCCTGCTGTTTCTCAGATGCAAAGGAGAGGTCGGCCAAGAGATTCTCTGTGGACGGCGTCTTCAATTACACCTCTTTGCTGCTCAGCCAAGAGGACGACATGCTGTACGTCGGAGCCAGAGAGGCGCTGTTCGCCCTCAGCCTCTCGGACATCAGCAAGACCAAACTGCAGAAGAACGTGAGTGTGTTCACTGCCGAGTGGATTATCAGAGTCAACTCTGGGCTGACAGATAGTTTGCTTCAAGAATAATCATGCTTATTAATTGCATTTTTAGACTAATTCAGGTAATAGTTTTATCTGAGTTATTAAAGTAGTTTTTACTATGAATAAATAATCAGTGTTTAATGTGTGAAATGCAAAATTCTGCAGCTGTCTTGACTCCTTATGTTAGTTGTTGCATCATATGAGGTCCTTTGTGTTTAATCCATCACACACATAGATTTTTTGTACTATATTTTGATATTAAAGAGACGCCTCAGTATAATGTGCATGCTTCTCTGATATTCACATGACTTATTCTGGGTTTTTCTCTCATCTTCAGCTGACATGGGGCACTCCTGCTGGAAAAAGAGAGGAATGCGGTTTCAAAGGGAAGAACCTGAAGGTGAGAAACACCTTTTATATTTAACCAGTGTTAATGAAAACACCTCAGGAAAGTTGTTCTGTTAATGACTAAATTGAAAGCATGGGTTTCCCTGTGAAGACTGTGTGTTCTACTTTTGATGAAATGAGCATTGACATGTGTGTTGACAAACCTCTCCACCAGACACAAATGAATTCATCAAGTGTGCAGGCTCACCAGGGAGTTGCTCTTTTCTGTGCACTGCTTCTTTTACTTTGTTGTCATGCCAGCTGTTGTATCCCAAGGCGACAAACCATGGTAATCTTTGTACTGCAGTGTGCAACTCTGGTCGTCTGTGTATTAAAGAGAACCCAACAGGCAACTGCTGTGTGGTGCTGGGAGGTTTTTTTCTTAACAGCATATGAGAAAAGGAAACATTTTCATGTTTCTCACACTTTCTATGAAAGTGTTTCTGACGTGTTTGTGTCTTGTGATTATGAGCTTTAGTATTTCAGGGAACTTACAAGATTTAAGGAGCTTACAAGAAAGAATACTTTTATTTGTAGGGATTTCTTGTGAGTTCGTAGATTTCACATGTGCTTTTCCATTTTATCCCCCATCCAGACTGATTGCTTCAATTACATCAAGATTCTCCTGCGGCTGAACAGCACTCATCTCTATGTGTGTGGCACCTATGCCTTCAGTCCTATTTGCGCCTACATAGTAAGTAATGACCTCTCAATCCACCCAAGTCCGATTTATTATTTCTCTCTGCTCCTCTCACCAGCAAAGCTTTTAAATTTGCATATATTTCTTTGGTGTTCTTGAGGAATCAGCCTCTTTTATCCTCCATGTCAGAATTGGATCGGTTGTTATCCATGTGAAACCAAATGCTGCTGAGGCACTTTAGCCAGACAAGTCAACAGGGGGTTCATGAGTCATGTGGTTTTCAGTAAGAGGGAAGCGGTACATCTGTTTATTTAGGGGAAGAGTAAATCTGGAGAGATGGTAACCAGCAGGAGGATGGCATTGATTTCAGTGATGGGTGGGCAATCGACTTTGATGACAGCTCCACGTCCAGTGTGTGCAATTTAACTGCAGCGAGTACTGAGTTTGCAGACTGCCACCAACTAAATCCTCAGCTCTCCTTCCAAGTCCGAGCATGTAGTTGACCTCATGGTGGCCATGAAAGAGGAAAAATAACAAAACAAGACAAAAAAAAAAAACAAAACAAAAAGCCCTCTCAAGATCCAGTGTCTGTTTTGTCCTTTCTGGGCCTCCGTAGAACTTCCATTAACGTCAGACTGAAAGAAAAATAAGGGATGTCTCAGGCTGAGGATGACGTGACAGGACTCAAGGCCTTGAACTGGGATTCCAGCTCTGAGCCCGGTTCATCTGGGTGAACACTCGTCATGTTGACAGAGTCCAGATCTGTGTGTGTTTTTGTGTGTGTGTGTGTGTCATCCAGAGCATTCCTACCGGCCAGTCACTCTCTGATATGCATAATATTAACATTAATAAATGCTTTGTTTTTATAGCTGTTCTGAAAAACAGTCGCAGACAGTTTCACGGGCAGTGTTACAGCACACTGAAGCCAAGAAGATACACTAAACAATCAAATGATGGACACGAGTTCAAACAAGCCTTGACTCTGTAACAACAACTCACAGTGATCAAGTATGGGAAGATTTTCTGAGCCGTGAGGTCACTCCACGCTGTCTCTCCTCAACCGAACCAGTTATTACTCTTACTGTGAAATGCCCACATACATTATTTCATGTCTATCTCAACACAATAATGACATTCCCATTGGTACATTAAATGCTTTCGTAGTGGCTGTAACTGCTGCTCCTCTCTATACTGGCTGCTCATAAAGCAATTTCAATGTATATGATAGGACACAAAACCTTCTTATGTCTCATTTTGTGCAAAAATGTGCTGAGCTTTGCTAAAGCTAATATAACAGTATGAGTAAGACAAATCACTTCTTTGAACACTGTGGTCTTTTTTTAGTATCAAATTTCTGCTGTTTCAGTGTGAATATAGAAAATGTCAGCTTTGTTTTAAAATAAACTTGAAAAAATGAAGAAGAATCTTTTCTTTAAACCCAAACTTGCGCTGCTCTTAGTCTTTTTCCAGTAGCCCTAACCTGAAAACCATATTTGTCAATTAGAAGCCGGAGAAAAAGCTATTAATAGTATGCTGCCTGTAACTGGAGGTCGACCAAAACCTGCAAAGTTAACAGTAGTTAACTTTATCGTACAGTGTTGGATTATGTAGTGACCTTTACAGCTCTATTATTTTATGACTGATCTAATTTAGGTTAATTATTTCCTAAAAATGCCATGTATGACAATTTGTTATTCCTTTCTGTCTTTTCTCTTTATATAAATTGAATATATTTTGACAGTAGGTCTGAGGACGTCACCCACACTTGTCATAAAACAACAGTAATATGTCTCCTGTTAGTCCCTCCCTGCCTGTTAAAGCCATCAGCTTTCCAAGTCACTGCATGTAAAACTGGTTCAACCCTGAGATTACTCATCTAATGTCACTTTTTAAAGAACACATTATGTAACTATTAAACAAGTGTTTTCAAAAGGGTGATTACTGATATGTTAAAGGGCCTGTTGGCTGAGGATATTTAAAACCAAATCTCAGTTTTTGTCAACAGTGAAGTCTCATTCTGCATCGTCCCGTGTAAAGCACACCCATTCCATGAAAAGACTAAAACCAACAGTGACTAAATCTACCCTTTGATATTTCTCAATTTGTCTCATTCAACCCTGTTTTTGTCCTAACTTAAGACATAAATCTTTGAAAATGAGTCACAAGTATATAGTTAACACTCAGTAATTTCCTAAAAAAGCTGGTTGCTGTTGTTCTTAAGCAAATATCACTTAAACTGGAGCAAATACTGCATTCCAGAGACTATTTTAGGGATTAATGCACATTAGCAAGCACAGTAAACTACAGTAGCTGTGTTCATAACCTTTAGCACAAGGCGTCCTAAAGCCAGGTGTTATCCTCCAGACAGAGCCATCGTATGTTTAAAGTAACTAAACATCCCAAAAGCCAGTTTCACTGTTTGTGTTGTCGTGAAGAAGTGCAGAGAATTAGACATGAGCTAACTTTAGCTCACTATTTACTGTAAGACGTTTTTAATTGGACTGTGCCTGAGGGACTTTTTGCTGGTTGTGTCTCGTCTCCAGAACACGTCAACATTCACCCTGGAAAGAGATGAAGTGGGCGAGGTCGTGATGGAGGATGGGCGCAGTCGCTGCCCCTTTAATCCAGAGTACAAATCCACAGCCATCATCGTTGGTACGGACAAACTCACACACATTTGATATTTTTCTCCTTATTTTTCGATATCTCTTTTCTCTGTTGCTTTATGCGTTTGGTGTGCAAGGAACAAGTTATTATTATGAGTGGCTCCTTTTCTGGGAAGAGCCTCCAAAAGAAACAGGCTCAGCTGTTTTCTGAAGCCACTTTGAAGTTAACTACCACTTTGATTCAGTCATGAGTCATGATGTGCCTGCTGATGTTGTTTGTCTGCATCAGTCCTTCTGATAAACAGCCGGACAACAACAGACGCTGTTTGTGTTTGACTTTTTTAACAAGCAATTAGTGAATAATTGAGCTGAATATGAGTGGAAGAAATAATTTGTCTAATCCCTCAGTCATAATGCTCGGTCTAAACTACTGACTTCATCTATCGCAGTCAGCCCTCAGCACATCAAGTCTTTGTAGTTTCATTTTTAATTAATACCAATGAGGTTCTTAATTTAAAACCTCGCAATCTCTCTCTGTTTCCTTTGTGTTCCTTCAGATGGCGAATTGTACACGGGTACCGTCAGCAACTTCCAAGGGAATGAACCAGTCATTTACAAGAGTCTGGGTCAGGGAACTGCACTGAAGACAGAGAACTCTTTAAAATGGCTGCAAGGTAAACTCCATTCACCTCATCAGATTGGCAGACTGTGTCTTTTTCCCTCTACACATCCCCCATTATGTACCCAGCAGAGCAGATAAGCTCCAGAAAGTAGCTATCATTAGCGAGGCACACTGGCTTATGCATGCAGACGGAGAGCGAAGACAGGCTCTCTCAAATTGCGGAGGCCTGGTCCTATCAGTCGCAGCATGTGTACTTCAGAGCAGCAAGACGCTGCTTTCCTGTGTGATCTCTGAACACTTTCCAAATTTGGCACATAAGTGATGTAACAGCAAAACATGTAACTGATTGTATGTATAATAAAGGTGTAACAAGTCTGTCTAACCATGTTTCCTTTTTTGTTTTTTCTATTTTTATCAGATCCTGTCTTTGTTGGGTCGGCTTACATTGAGGAGAGTCAGCCAATAGGAAACCCCGTGGGAGACGACGACAAGATTTACTTCTTCTTTAGCGAGGCGGGAAAAGAATTCGACTTCTTTGACAACACTATTGTGTCAAGGATTGCTCGCGTGTGCAAGGTGAGACACACAAGGCGGCCGTGCAAATGTAAGAGGCCCATCAGGGCTGGAGCTTCCTCTCTATAATCCTGCATAATCTCGATACTGTTACCTCAAAACAAGGCGGGACGCTCCCATGTCAAAGCATGTTTGATTCAACTGTATGTTATGCCTGCGTAGACGCATTGGAAATGTGTCAGCGGTGTGTTAAATCGTCTTTCTTTTTCACAGGGCAAACATGTTTTCAACAGATTTGGTTCCCCCCTCCCTGAATCATCCTCTGCTCCCGCCCTCCCTCCCTTTCCTCTGCAATGTCAACTCCCCCTCTCCTTCCATCTCCCTCACAATGTCAGCTGCACTCGTCCATCCCTCCAGCTCTTTGCCTTTCTCCACCAGCGCTTTGAGCTTTGCAGGCATTATTAGTATTCAAGGGTGCTCCGCAGCAATATGAAATGCTTTTTCCACTCTACGATATGGCCTGTGTCTGTTGCAGGAAAAGCATGCAATGTGTAGGAACTGTGGAAGTCGCTTGCATTATTAAAACTGTTGACGTCAGTCTCCTCCTCACTCAGCCAGAGTTTAGTTTGCTCAATCACTCTGAATAATCAACACCAGACTTTATCCCTTTTTACCTGTCATCAGATCAATTAAACGGCCATGAAGCTGCCTGATATACATGCGCTCAGCATCCCTCCCTGACTGATGCCTCTTGTTCATGGAGGCAGTAATGTGAGTAATCGTGGGGACAGCATGTAATCTTAAGTGACAGCTTAATGACTTAGTCCTGCTAGGCTCTGGCACTCGGTGCTGCGACACCTCTTGAAGCCGGCGGAGCACCTCCTGGGTTCTATATATGGAAATCATTGACAGAAAGGCCCCCAGACTGTGGCAACTTGCTGCAGATGAACTGTGCAATAGAGGCAGAAGAATAGCTTTCTCTGCTCTATAAAGCTCCTTTATTTCGCTGGAATGCAGCAGCAGCCCTCTTTTTTCCATTCTGACGTCTTTTCAGACGCTGCTCTGTGGCAGTGTGGTAGTGATGCAGGTGGTTTATTATACAATGCACTGGGGAAGTGCTTAAAAACATTAACAAATCAATGTATTGAGATGATGCAGAGCACTTTTACCCATTGTCCAGTTTCTATTAAAGGAAATGCTTACGTTCTTACTAATTGTCTATTCAGATAGACGTCGTAGCAAATCTGTCGCACAAAGCTGCCTGGTTTTTGACTGTCTTAAGTCGGACTGTTTTTCCATGAAGTCTGCCCATGAACACTTTTTGTCAAATCTAAAAAACATGGCTGGCCAAGCAACCGTGTCAAACCGTTCCGCTCCCTTCACTCAGGCAGAAAATGTTTTCCTTCTGCAAAAATTCATCATTTACTGGGACATTTTACTGTGGAAGTTAAGTACAAAAAAAGCAGGTGTCCCTGATTGTTGTTATAGAAACACAGCTCTTAGTTTAAAGTTTGCCCGAAACAAACTTTTTTAGCCGTCTAACGGTCCGTTGTTATTTTTGCAAAATGCACAAAGGCCTGATGCGTTTTAAAAGTCTGACACTGTGGGTCCCCCTATCACATTAAATTATGTAAACTGTACTAAACTGGTTTAACTCCCACATGATACACACACTGGACATACACCAGACACACACACACACCTAGCAGGAATTATAAAAAATATAAAGTTTTCTATAAGCAGTTCCTATGATTTCTCAGACACTCATCACCAGATAACTTTGGTTCTGAAGAAAACTTGAAATCTGATTTAAGTGACTTCTGATAATGACTTCCACTGAAAGCCTGAGTCACACTAAATTTCCAAACACACTTATCATGTCTGTGTTAATGGATTTAAGTTACAATTGCAGCACAATTCAGAGCAGTGGTACAAACTTTGATAAAAATGCAACAACTGATGATTTCATGCACCTTAACTGTGTTGCTGCAGCTGATTGTGTTAGTTAGAGGAACAAATCAGCACGCCGAGCTGCAGTAACTTAATTTGGTGTCACTTTATGTAAAGATAAACATATTTACTGAAACCCACTTGCTCATTTACAAACATATTGTTGGAATATGAGCTGTTTGTTAATTACTATAACGCCCTTATTTATGTGTAATTCTGGAGTTTAGAGGTACTTAGGTGTAGGGTTGGTGTTGGGTTATTTAAATCATAATTCATGTAGAACAGCTAACTCACATACTGTCAATCTGCACTAAATGTGAAGTAATTGAGGATAAATCCCTAATAAAAGGCCTGCTATTTGTACTGTTAGACTCCTCCTATAGTTTAAAAACTTTAAGTACAGACCAGTCTGACATATCTTTGAGAAATTAGCTGCAGACTAATGTCCTAAACTGTTATCATATTCAACTTTTATTTCTCAGGGTCAGAACAGTGTCTCACATGTGAGCACACACCCTGTGTGCTCCATCTGTGAGCAGAGAGAACTGAACTCAGATCAGAGTTAGGCAAGAGCGAGGTGTGAAGGCCCCTCCCTGTTAACAGGCTCTGTATCTGTTACACACTTTTTTTGCAGACTGACCGAAAGCATGCATCCCTCTGTCCATCTGTGTACCAGGCCAAGGGCTGATAAATTCAAATCTGGTTTCATTTTAATATCTGAAAAAATTGTTGATGTGTGGATTCATTCTGGCAGACACACAGTCTATGTTTCATTTAACATAAGATAAATCAAAGGCTCCTCAGCGTTTTCACCGTGTTCCTAACTACTGTTTTACTTGTGCTTGCCAAGATATTCTGCTTCTGAGTTGTTTTTTCTCCCACTCTTTCCTATCTGTCCCCCTCCCTTCTTCCACTCCCTCTCTCAGTTGTTTATTCAGGTGTGCACACTGAGGGACTGTGGAAAGCGGGCAGATTACGAACATTGTGTGGCACCATTTTCTCAGCTTCCTCCTTGTTCCACTTCTTAGGTCGACAAACGTCAGGAAATCTGAAATGTGAGGTTGGGATTAAATGGCGAAGCAGTGTGTTGCAGCACATGTGAGCGAGTATATTTTTTAGGTGGGCAGCAATCGGAGGGGGTGGGGGTGGGGGGGCTGTGTGGGGTGTGGGGTCGTCGCGATTGAGAGTACAAGCTGCGCAGCGGAGCACAGCAACAACAACGGTGGACAGCTGAGAGAGCAGGAATGTGGTCTCCTCATTATGTGGACAGGCTGCTACCACAGCCTAGTAATTGGCTCCCAGGGCCTGCATTAGTCCCACAAGGCTTCACCTCACCATTGAGCAACATGATTGTTTGTGTGTAACAGCAACACAGAGGAGGAACGTGAGGTAGTTAAAGATACGCATTTTATTATCTCCTCAAAGGTGATTCACCCCTCGAGCTGCTCTGTAGAAGTTGTTCTGGGTTTTGGAGGCCCTTCTGATGGGATACTTTGGATCTGAGGCAGGGAAGCTGTCTTGAGACTGGGCGAGACCGCTTGTTTTGCTCGTGCTCCTTCTCCTCATCCTGCTCCTACTCCTACCCCTGTTTTTTTTTTCAGCTTTGTCCATAGCTTCATTTGGTAGGATATCTCTTTGTCTGTGTTTACAAGCTTTCTGATAATTGCTAGTCCCTGCAAAGTCATCTGATAATTGTTCAAGTGAAAAAGGAAGTAAGCGTCTTCACTGTGTCTTGGCGGAGGAGTGAGGAGTGAACCACTGACGTTGACTTCAAAGCTGTAATTAATAACTAACCATTGTTTGTTTTCCATTTCACCATCTCCACTCCTTCAAAGAGAAAGTGATATTTGGTGCTCAGGCATCTTTCATAAGCTTTTTTTGTCTGCCGCATTTTATTGTCAATGTATAATTTGAACTCTGCATTAACGCACCATTCATGCACTGCACAGCAGGGAAGGATTTCAGTGATGGAGCTGGTTGTTTGTGACTTTTGTTCAATTTATTTCCCTTGAAAAAGGGGTTTTAACTGTCACAGTAAATGGTCTGATTTCCTTATACGATCCCAGCAGCACCCTCTACAGTAAAAAGGAGGAACTGCAGCTGAGAATGTAACAGCATTGCAGGGCCTCTGACCTTTCAACAGATAGTAAACTGTAGAACATTTAAAGCCCCTTTCTGCTTGAAAGCGTTTTTTAAATTATTTTAAAGTTTTACTGCACATATTGATGTAAGTGCAGAGTCTGAAACTTGAAGGCTATTTTCATACATGTATTGCACTCATAATACCTTATATTTAAGATGTCTAAACACGACCAGATCTTTGTCATACATTTTGTGAAAATGTGCTCCAACTTTATCCCAGATTTTTCCAACAATCTCCAAACTCAAGATGAATCTGAAATTTAATTTCTGGAGACATTTCTGTCTGTGATCGGTGATTCATATAGATTTTCATCTGCAATGGTGGCTGTTAAACAATGAAATCAACAAATCCCATGATTCCACACAATTTTAAAACATCATAAAACTACACTGTTTGCTTTCTTTGATTCGATTGAGTGAACTTTAGTGGTAAAAACTATACAATTTCTTATATATAAATCTGATTTTATGAGCTCACAACTAGTTAGGATGCAGACAGTGCTTCAATATACGACTGAGGCAGTGTGATGTGGAAACTTAAAGCCTTCTGTTCACATATTGAGTCCAACTATTAAACTTTTAAAATTAGAAATATTTGCATTTTAATTGATTTTGATGCCCAACTTTTCGTGAGAAAAACCATATCAGTCTCAAATTATTACAGAGCATTTTTAAATTGATGAAAGCATGTCTGGAGGGGATCCTTCAATTAGTGGTTAAAATTGGTTGCTGAGAGTTGCCTGTTGCTAACTTTCTGATTTAACTCATCTTAAAAGGAAAATATAACTTACTGAAAACCGCAGCAATAAGATAAACATTCTTACTTAGTAGAATGTGGCTTTTCTTTTTTCTTTTTTCTTTTTTGCAAATATTTTTGCTCATATCCAATAAAAAGAAAATATTCCCCTGTTTTCCTTTTTCTGCCCTTGTGCTGCAACGGTTGATGATCACTGCCGTCAGCCTGGTGGCGTCTCCACTGGTGACTCCTGGTCTGACTCTGATACTTCTCTTACTTGCGATCCATCAGGGGTCATGGACCTCAGTCTAAACAAACAAGGATGTGTGCTCAGAGAGGCGCCTGCCATGACTTAAACTCACTGATTCTTTAATGTTAAATGAGACATGACGTTGTCTCTAACATACCACAATGCACTTGAACTGTTTTCAGGGTGATAAAGGGGGTGAGCGGGTGCTGCAAAAGAAATGGACCACCTTCCTGAAGGCCCAGCTGCTGTGTTCCCTCCCCGATGATGGTTTCCCCTTCAACATCATCCAGGACATGTTCGTCCTGAAGCCCATGGGAGACAGCTGGGAGAGCACTGTCTTCTACGGTGTCTTCACCTCCCAGTGGTAAGACACACACAGACACAGAATCTAATGTATGTCACAGTTTATGTTTATACACACAGATACACACACTGGAATATACACAGCTCACACACACCATCTTCAGCCTGTTTTTATTTAATATCTGTGCTCAGACTTGGCAAGTTGCCGTTCCTTTTTTTGGCTCCTCTGAATTTAGAGCAGCTGTAATGAGCTTAAACATTAACACAAGCTCATGCAACCCCAATGTCTAATTAATGTATCAACAAATTAAAGGTTTTAATATGGAAATCATTCAAGCGCCCACACTACAACTGTTCTCCAGTGAGAAGTTGCTGCTCCAGTTTCCTGAATAAAATGATGCAACTGCAGAGAGGATACACTGGGTAGCAAACGGTAACATGCTGAAAGAAAATTACTGCATAGTGTTGGACAAAATCTTTAAATGGAGCCATTTTAATTCAGCAAATAAAAGCATGAGGTCTTCAAGAAGTGAAAGATGTTGACTTTTTATGTGTTCGCAGGTATAAAGGAGCGTCAGGCAGCTCAGCTGTCTGCGCTTTCACGATGGCACAGGTGGAAAGAGCCTTTAGTGGGCGCTACCGAGAGGTCAACAGGGAAACACAGCAGTGGTACACCTACAACCACCCAGTGCCTGAACCACGGCCCGGCGCGGTGAGTGGTGAAATCAACATCCTGTGACAAACAATACAGTCCAACTTGTTCGGGTTGAGTCTCTTCATCTGGTTCTCTTGAGCTTTAGACTTTGTTTAGTCAGAAGAATCAAGTTCATGCAACAGATACACATAACAATGTTTGTTAAGTTCCTAGGTATCTATTTCTGTCATTATTTTCATTTTAACAGTATGTTAACAGTCTCCAGCCAAAACATTTGTGTACCTGTAGATGGATTTATAAGTAGTTTAACATGTGGCATCATTTAAGCAGATTTTCTTCTTTTCTAATGACGGACTCCAAACATTCTGTCTTGTTGATGTTTAACTTAAATCTGCATAGGTCAAAGCAAAATAAATGCCTAGAACTTTAAAATAAGCAGATATTAACTTTAAAAAAAAAGTCAAAAACACCCGTATTAGCTGATCTAGAAGCTACTTGTCTGCTTTTGTGTGTAGCCTCGCTTATTCATTCATGTCGTGTCTTGCCAGGGTCATAATCCTGCATACCTTCCTACTCTAAGTTTGTTTTTCCAGGACTTCTCAATTGAGCAAAGATTCATTTTTCTTCTCTAATTTACTCTCCCACAGTGCGTGACCAACCACGCCAGGCAAATGGGTATCCAGTCGTCCTTACACATGCCTGATAAAGTGCTCAACTTTGTCAAGGACCATTTCCTGATGGACAGCGTGATCCGCAGCTCGCCCCTGCTGCTGAAACGCAGTGTGCGCTACACACAGATCGCCGTGCACAAGATCCAAGGCATGGAGAGAGCCTACGACGTGCTCTTCATCGGAACAGGTACGGCTAGTAACACAACAGCCGCTGACTTTGTGGGGGTTTTTGTTGGTAGTTTTACCATTTTACGAGAAAAATCTTTTGTTTATACTTTACATTTTTTAACTTGTTGCCTCGATGCACTTACAAACTGTCCCCTGTCTAAGTCGTTTCCACTCATTCTGTGACTTCCAGATGATGGAAAGCTCCATAAGGCCATCAATGCCAACGATAAGATGCACATCATTGAGGAGATGATTCTGTTTCCTGAGCCGCAGCCGGTGCAACACATCGAACTCGATCCTCAGAGGGTAAATCACACTGACGTCTTCTTAAAACTCAGTCTGTCAAGAGATTTTGAAAAATTACTCTAACTTTTTACTTGCCTTGTGACTAGTTAATCTTATTTGATTTTATATATAAATATTTGCTACAAGAAACATTTGTAAGTCGTGTCAGAGGACACAAGCTTTAAAGCCTCTGTTAACTTATGGTGCCCTCCACCTTTTAAATTGGTCTGCAGTCCCTTTCAGTCCATTTAACAACTGAGTTATCAACATGTCACAGGTAGACTTACTCACAGTCTGAACACCTGTTAAAGTGTGGTGCAACAAGAATGCTCGCTCGCGGCACAAAACAGTAAATGATCTGCTGAACAAAGCGGCTGTGATGTCACCCATTGGTTTTTGGATTAAAGTTAAAAAACTTTTTGTCTGGCATTGTGGCCATCTTGTTGTTTTGAGAGTCAGAAGTGACAATATTTGGACAAGAGGGGAGGATATGTATCTCTACCAATAACTGTGTGAAGACAAGCAGACAGCTAGCAGCGGTTCATCAAAACAGCCACATCCTAAGTTCTGCACAACTCTAAGCCTCAGTGGAATATAAACAAGTTAAATAAGTGATAGATATAAAAGTTTACAGTGGTCATAAATGAGGCAGTGACTTACAGAGACCAAAGGCACATTCGTTCCAGGCTCTCAATGTGTTTATTTTAGTAATTTAATCTGCATTAAGTTTTGGGAGCATAATTAGTTTAGACTGAGTTATTGTGATACTGTATATTTGTCATGATTATTGTCATACCAGTCTGCGTCATTTTTTATTGTTAATGTTTACTGATTTCACACTGAAATTAATTTTCAAGTCATAAAAATGTGGAAGAGCCAGATTTACCGGAGCACAAACTGGTTACAGACATTTTATTTCTTTAGCTGACAATTCATTGAGTTTTCCTGTAAGTTATAGCACCGTCTGGAACCGAGTTTATGATCCTCTCTGGCATTTTAGCCTGAGCAAAATTTCATTACCTTTCTCTCTTTATTACATAACGGCCTCTCCTCGAGCCGAAGCAGCCCAACAGCAATCTTATCTGAGATTATGTAATTCTAAGTCCAAGATATTTTTGTGAGTGTATTCTTAGATCCAAATAGGGATATGAAAGACAGACACAATCCACATAATGTTCATCTAATAAACTGGTAGATGAGATGGACTAAATATAGACTGTGTTTCTGGGAACACATGGACGGGCTGTACACCAGTTTCAGCATCATATTTGGGGTAAAGAAAAATAAAATAAAATAAAAAGCCTCTCTGGATTTGTAGTATTTCTGCACAAAGATATGTACTGCCTGATAATGCGTGCACAGGTATGAGGAAAAAGAGGCTGTGTATCAGCCACTCGTTGCCATGTGTTTTAAGCACAATCAAATGAGAGCAGCTGGCCGGAGTTAGTCCTTTGTTTAGGTTACATTTGTCTGTTTATCTCAAGTAATTGTTTCAACATGGTGTCCCTCTTTGAAATCAGGGGTCCATATAACCAAAAGCAGAAGTTCTGTTCCGCTTTGCATTCGCTTTAAATGAAAGATTTGTATCAAGCTAACTCAAACTTTTCTGCAGGGTCTGTTGTTTGTGTCGTCGAACTCTGGGCTGGTGGAGGTTCCTGTGGCCAACTGCTCCAACTACCTGAGCTGTGGAGAGTGTGTGTTGTCCAGAGACCCCTACTGTGCCTGGACCGGGCGGCTGTGTCGGGACGTTAGGATGGCTCCACCTGACAGGTGAGAAGTCACACAAACAGGACCACAAGTTCCTCAATTAATTTGAAATATATGCTTTTAATAGGTTCATGAACTCACAGCCAATATGTGAGTATTATTTGATATTTGTTGACATTCGTTTATGTCAGTCAAATAAATACAAAAACTCCGAAAAGGAACAATACTACTTTAACAAAAACAAAGATCTAAAAATATTTACAGAATATTTACACTTACAATGTGCCAATAAATACACCCACTTTTCATTGTAATCCATGATTAGAATAAACAAACACTGGGCCTCATGAACAATCATTTTCTCAACTTTACTTACTATGAGAGTGTTTTGAGTCAAATTCACTGAGTATTCTTAAGTCATCTATTAGTGAGGAGCTGCATGTTTGTGATGTATTATCGTTAGCATGATGGTTTTAAATGAAA
>JAPZDZ010000001.1:21561747-21573793 GCA_029783805.1 Acanthurus tennentii | reverse complement strand
CTCTGTTTATCAGCCTTGTTAGGCTCCAAAAGTGTTTTACAGTGCGGTACCCTACAGGTTCTGGTGTTTTCTCCTCAATTAAATCCCAGAAGTTCTTCCTACTTCCTCTTCCTCTCTCCTGCAGGAAATCTCACTCACTGCTTAAATGAGCTAAAAGTCATGACACAATAACACCCTCTTGTGTAATGTCAGTAGCACCCAGCTTCTGTAGTCCTTATAATAAACCTGTTTCTACAAGACACTTAAAATATACAGTTACTCTTGCACACACCTAATAACACTGCACAAACTTGTTTCTGATGACTAATCTATAGAGGGATGTCCAAAAAGATGACTCTTAGTTGTGAATCAAGATGACCACAAAAAGGATGTTCAGCATGCCCTCTAACTGTGACAAAGCAGTCTGCTTATTTTCTTGCATCATGCATCAGGATTTGTATTCCAAGTTATTGTACCATGTTCACGGACATGCCAAAGTCGACCCCAAAGTCAGTATTTACTTGAGATCTCAAACCCCAGAACAGTGCCACCATGGACAAACTATTCTACCAGAAACTCTGCTAAGACAGTGAACCATAAATAAATTTTACCTTACTGATGTTCTAACGCCCCTGCTGAGACAGAGATCAGCTGCGAGCAGGCTTCTTCCCTACAGACTGCCTTTGTGTGTAAGCTCTGCTGGTCATAAGGCTTGTGCTAACTCTACCGAGAACTCTTGTCTAGCAACTCTCCTCAGCATGACTCATGGTTGATAAAAAAAAAAAACAAAAACAAAAAGTCTGTCCATTCCCACCTTTGAGTCTCTCACTTACAGGCCATGTCTGCCTGACTTTCTGTTTTTCTGAATCCCAATAAATCTCGACATCTACTCTCTCTTTTCATGCTCTGTGACAGATCCCATTTACTTTCAACACCAGCCGCTCATCTGCTGTCACCGACCATTTGATGAAGAGCAAAGACGGTAATTTGCAATCCATTATTAACAAATCACTGTGCTGTGAAAAGTGCCTTTTGTTTGCCTCAGCCTTGAAAACAATTACAGTCAGCTTGCATTTCAGCTGTGATTGCATTGCATATTTCATGGCAACGCTTCATTGATTGTGAAATTGAAAAGCAGATTTACTTTTCACAGTCAATGAAAGGAACTGGAAGATCTTTCAAATCAACCCAGACCCAACTTCCCAGGTCACATACCTTCTCATCTCTCTTGGAAATGAGTATTCACATATTTAATGTTATTGAATGGATGAGGATTTCAACTCATTTGGTAATAAACCAAAACATCTTCTAATTTAAGAGACGGAGCATAGTATATTGTCACACGGTTATGATAGAGAGATAGTCTTTATTATCCCAGGGGGGAAATTGTTTTCACAGCATGAACTGTCATGTGTCTCAAGCATTGTTGTGTCTGATACACAAGCACAAGATTAGAAATATGCTCACTTCATCTTAACTGATACCTCTCTAATTGTAGGTAAATATGAAGCTACAGAAAGTACTTGTTAGCTTAGCTTAGCTTAGCATGCAAAAAACAGAGTCTAGCCTCACTGGCTCCAAAAGGTAAGAACATCTACCTACAAGCACCTCTTAAGATCATCAATCGACATAATATCATACTAGGTAAAAGTTAAGATTATAAACATCAATTTGCTGTTTTATATGGAGTTTTGGGCTTGACTATATTGGTCAGAAGCAGTAACTTCCTGTAGTCTCTAGGCATTCAGCAAAGGCCAAGAAATAAGCTGGCAAATTTCACAAAAGTTAACCAACTTTTCCTTAAAGATTGATTCTCACAGCTTAAACTTGACTGTTTAAAATGTAATGATAACTTAAACACGGAATCAATAGAAGAATTGATACTGTAATATCTAATATTTAATATCGACTAAAATAAGAATTTTACTTGTAGATATTTACAAACATCAGATTTCATTATTGTTTGGTCAAGCTCGTCAAAATGGAGAAACATGAGACACACAGCTTATGGCTGACGCATGTACCTTCTGTCCATTATTATTTATAGTATTACAAGAGACAGTCTCTGTGTTCACACTGTGGCTATCAGCCAGTTTCATGACTTCTAGCAGCCATCACTCATTATGCTGTTGGTATCTAAGTGGTTGCGTCACTGTATTCTTTTCGGAAAAATAGCACACTGTGCTGCCTTCACCCTCAGCATAATGAAACAGGAAGAGTACCTGCCTGTGGTTATATGTATCAACCACATGATGAGCGCAATAATTAAACATATTTCTTCAAGGGAGGATCCTGTAAACACTTTCTTCTAGTGCAAGATACTGGGCTAGAGGTTAAGGTTAAGGTTTCTATGTGTCTTGGATAATTGAGCCGCCAGGACACTACAGCTACAGCTGAAGTTTGAAGAAGGTATAATCTGGGGAAAATGGGATTTTGGATACTCTCAGAAAGTTTTTGTTCAGGCCAGCTGACAAAAGGTGGGTTTTTAACCTTGTTTTCTAACAGTGGCCCTCCAGAGTCTCACACTTGAGCTATTGAGCATACACTGTTGGCTGCTGACCTTGTAATTAGGGGGTAGCACTGCTGTAAAGTGGTGGATCTTGGAGAGAACAGGGAGATTATAAAGCCCAAGCCTGAACTCTAGTCGGTTTTCTGCCCTACTGAGCCCTAAGCCATGTGTGCCAGTGGGACATAAACCTGAGGACATACTATATAAACCCTCATACAGATGTAATGTCAGCAAGCCTTTTGTAGTGTAGTGCAACTGGGCTTAGTCAGTCAGTTATCAAACCTATTTTGGTGCTTAAAACCCTACTTTTATTGTCATTCTCATGTGCTCTTTTTTGTCAAATTTACTATAAGGTCATTTTAGATAGACATGGATAGGTTTTATTTTAACTATATATCTATTTGTTATTACATACACACAGTATGTTACTAAAGCTTGATTTTGTGCAAATATATACATAGAGTTTGACTGCCTAGATTAAATGACTAATAACTTCTTTGCAGAAGGTAATTTGGGACCATATTTTTTCATATGTAAAGCCTAGCAGCCACAGTACAGTGTTGTCCATCTTCTCTTCAATTAGTACTTTGACACTGGACAATTCAACACTGTAAATAGGAGAGCAACAGTTGCTGCTACAACAATGCATTTCACCCAGTGTTCTCCTATCTCGACAAATTCAGCAAACGAGACAAAAACAGATGAGGCTTCTTGTATGAGTTTAATTAAATGAGCTGACTTGCATCTTTTCTTTGCATTCTGATTCCCATTACCACTGAACTCCTCTCTTGCTCTGTTTAAAGAAAAACTTTGCCAGAGCTCTCAGTCTGTTGGGCCTTATGCTTGAATTTAAGTGAGATCTACCCAAAGCTGCAAGCAGAGCAGCATGGATGATAGCGGATAAGGTTTGAATTTTCTTGAGTTTAGGCAACTTGCTGATTCTGCATTTGTTCCTCATCGCTATTCAGCTCCTCAGCTATTTCCCCTACAATCTATGATGGAAAAAAAGCTATACTGGTGACTTAATTATACGCCCTGTAATCTGAGAAGTGAGGATATAAAGTCCGTGGATTTCAGTAAGTAGACACACAGCTTATTGACTAAATAGGCTGAGCTTTAACTTACCAGCTCTTTGAACACTATGAAATATCAGCAATATATACACTTATGTCAGAGGACTACAATTGAAAGCTCCTCAAAGGCAGTTCTTGAGCAGGGTGTGTGTGTGTGTGTGTTTGTTTTGTTTCATTGGATTCATCTTAAATTGATTCATGACCCTCATCATTTATGTGAACATTTAACTGATTTAAGCAAAGAGAGCACATGATAATAAACACCATAGCCAAATAAGCCAAACACAATTATACTTAAATCGTTCTGACAAAACCAACATTGACCAAAGTTGAAAAAATACCTTTGTGTATGCTTCCACCTAGTGGTGAGAATGCCTCTGCAGTAATACTCTGTCTGCTGGCACACTTACAACATTATATTTGGCAGACTCCAGTGTTACTCAACACTGATAGAACACAGATGTATCTTTTCCTTAACCGCAAATTATGTGGGAGGATGTTATATCGTGTGCTTTTTTGTTTTGGTGTTTTAGGAAAAATAGAACTTCTCTAAAGAGTGATTCTGTAAATACTACTATTAGTGTGCAAGCAATGTAATCATGTAGCCAATACGTTTGAATTTTTTTATAATATGTATGTGACTACGTTTATACGTGTCATTTGTTGGCAAAGTCTTCCAGTGGTTGTTCTTTACATGCAGAAGGTTTCCTCTCTGCAGGCTGCTTCTGCAGAGTGAAACTTGTGTGGTTTGAAGTGTTTCTCATCACCATCCTGACCTTTGCACTAGTTCTTCATTTTTGTGTACTGCAAGAGATTTCCATGAATTTCTACAAATGAATTTCTTCATGGTACTCTGTTCAAAATAGCCTGCTCTGTTTTTATGGGATGCACACACTGCAAAGTTGATGGCAAGAGGTCTTTAGCATACTGTAATGTACCCAACTTAAAGATACAAGCGGTTCATCCTGTACAGCCATCATGTTGATAGCATCCTATCACAGAAAGGCTTTGAGAAAATGTAGTGGCAATCTCTATTTAATGATAACAAACACTTTTCTTTTTTTTTTCCTAATTTAATTGATTGTGTATCTGGATTCTTCACAACATAAACTAACAAACAACTTGACAGTTTTTCCTTTTATTTTTGTGTGCTTCTCCAAGAGACTGAGTTCAAAGGAAGAAGACAATGCCCCTAATTTAATAGAAACTTACAAATTTATCGAGGAATTTCTCTAGTTTTTCTAGTAAACACTCTAAGCATGTACATTAATAAACAGACATCAGAAAATCAATTTAACGACATAAGACCAGGGAAAGTCATTTATGAACTTTTCCATGCCAGAAAGGTTTGATTACTAATAAGTTCAGTATGAAATTGTGTTTTATCGTCTATCATTTTAATTTATCTTTTGTTTCTATTATATATTTATATTTCAGTATATGCAATGCTAGTTTTTAAGCTTGAAGGACTTTTTATCTGTGAGAAACTGAATCAAGTTATCCAAATACCAGAATACACTGAGGAATAGCTAGTAATATTTTATTTCGCGATGGTCCCTCATTCCCCTCGGCCATATAAAGTTTTCAGTAAACTGCATCTGAATGTAATGCTACAAGATATTTTTAACAAAGGTTTGCCCGTCAGTGTTCCCACAACTGATATACAGATCATGTGAAAAAGTTACACAAATTGTTTTCAAACACCATCATTCAGAGTAACTCAAGTAAGCATGAACTAAAAAGATACACTTTATTTCAAACCAGCAGGGGACATTTTTGTACAAAAATACACAGCTGTTACTTGGATACTTTGTGTCAAGAATTGTTCATCTTTCTCCTGCTGCTCAAACCACTGATGCTCCTCTGCATGCAGCACCAATGTGGGACAACTGCTAACTTGCTCAGACATACTTTTACCGAGTAAAATAACAAATCCAACAAGTAATGTCATTTTCCATAGGGAAGAATGTAGGATCCTAGATTCTTGAGTCTAGACAGAAATGACAGATCCCTTCGCATAAATATCAGGAAGAATGCTGCTGAACATGGGATGTTTTTGAAACACTGAGTTCAATTTGTCTCCCACGTCATTCTCTACTTGGACTTGGTGCCTCCTTTCCCTCCTTCATCCGCCTTTTTCTGCTTCTGTTGCATTATCTCGGCATCCCTTGGAGAGAAAGGAACATATAAAGAGAGAATGAACTTAGTTACGGTAAATTTTTCTGTAAAACATTGCTCATAGTTGCAACTAATATGACCACCTTTCGAAGCCAATGTGATATCTGTGATATGAACAAGAATTTATAAAGATTTTTCAGAGAAAACCCTGATTGCACTGCTTCTTTACCCAAAATGTTCTATGAAAAGGATTTTCAGCAGCTTGGATATTATCTAGAGAGCTTTACACTCTGTTACTGTGTCAGAGAAATTTTTTAAAAAAGCGTTTTTTTTTATTGTAGGAGAGTGCATGACGGCATGTTCAGGAGTAAAACCATCCACACAGCCCTATACTCAAGTCATGGTAAAACAAAGTGCTGCAGAAATTCATTGCATCTTGCTTGTTAATGCAGATTGCTGCCTACCTCTGCTTCCGAGCAGCAGCAGACAGCCCATCCTCGTTCCTCTTCCCTTTGCTCTGGTCACTGCTTTTTTTGGCATTCTTTTGACGTGCAAGCTCACGTTGGTTTCCTCCTGTATGTCAGACAAAAGAGAAGAAAAAGCCATGTAAAAGAATACACGGCGCTTCAAAAAACAAAACACGTCCGGCATGTAAGGTAACGTTGCACCCTCAAATCTCTGTCTGTTCTCAAATGCTCCAAGAACGCGGGGTTTAGTGAGTAAAACGCATTTATTAAGGGTCGAAAACCTGTAATTTCAAATGACAGACGCTCCGTTCACATTATAAACGGCTGCAATGGCATAATTAGAAACGGTGCAAAATATAAAAGTAGCCGACGTGGCAGAGGGGCGCTGTGGAGCAGCTCAGACGGCAGCAAAGCGTCTTCCTTTGGACTGACGGATTGTCGAGCCAGTCGGATATAGTTGTGAACAAACGTGAAAGACATAGTCACATTATAGCTGATAACGAAAAGTTCCGGCGAATGTGTCATTCTGTAAGCCGAGTTGGTACAAAAACATTGGCGCATTGTCCCTGCTAACAGCGGCCCAACAGTAGGCCGTGGCTCAGACTACTAGTTGGACAACAAAATGGCCCACTGACGTTAGCTTAGTGGAAACACACACTATAACACGCAACAAAGTACATGACACAAATTGGGGTAGAAGTCTATCTCTTCCGTTTCAACACTCTGTCGCAGCACACTATTTATCGTAAGCGATGTATACATCAAGGCGACAATACAAGCATTAATCCTGCGAAAGGAAATGACACTTCTCTTCCAGCAAATAAACCGAACCCGGGTCGGCGGTGGCGTAACGGGCGTCACAGACAACAGACTACATGCAACCCAATTAAGTACATGAATGTCTTACAGTCAAAATATATGTCGATACCCACTGGTCATTTTAATAATCGTCGCTTCTCCCGCCCGAAATCCAAATCAGCTCAGCCAAAGGGCCGTTGGTTCCTCTCTCGTCGCTCCAGTCGCTGTTTATTCTTGGGTTGCGCCTCTGTGGCTCGTACCAAATATGCGCGAGACTTCCGCACGAGAGTGAAGCACCAGAACATTCCGGCTCTACCCTGTCTGCACTGCGCATGCGCAGGGCAATCGAATTTAAACTCATAAATCATAAAAGATCAACTCATGATTGCATCGCAACAACAACCGGTTTCAAGCCGCTGTGTGCAAAATCGTGAATAAATTTTTAAACTGAGATATTAATTAAATATGGGGCAGTATATCATGCATGACAGTAACTGATGTAAGAGTTGCAGTGGGAGTTTTTTTTTTATAGTTTGTCAGTTTGTTGATGATGCTGTATAGCTTCAGAAATCATATGAAAATTTTGATCCAACTCCGATATAACCAACAGAACTGCTTCTGTGATTTACAACATTAAACTTAGCCCCCTTTTCTTAAGTGGTTTCCTTCTCTACTGTCATCCTGAGTCAACGCCACATTTTGAGACAGTTTTGTGTCCAGTGTAAAAATGTCGACCTACTTAAAATGACCGTTATTTCATCAGTTTGATGCATTTAGAGTGCCATCTATGAGTGCCTTTTAATTCAATCTAAATTCAGTGAAGTCCAATAACACCTGAACTGCAGTCACAATTCACATTTCCTAAATAAATGTGCTACTAATGATCCACTAGGGGGCAGACTATGCCAGAGTAAAATCAGAACTCAAAGCACCTGGATATCTGGGATATCTTCTTTTTTTAAAATTGACACAGAGATCACTGGTCATTTTGAAAGTTTACATTTACAATAAAAAATGAGTTATTAAACTGGTAAAACGTTTTATTGACTGTGAACGGTGTTCAAGCCTTGTGTATTATACCAGACAAAACTTAGCCAATCAAAACAATAGCCCTGGGTTGCGCCTAGCTGAATTATTTTAAAAGACACTGGAAGTTTTTATTCAGGTTATAATAAGAACCACACAGTTTTTTCCTTGCAGTTTTAATTGGTTTATTTTATTGACTGTCTGGCAGTAAAATAGGCTGATGACTGAGTCATGTCTACCCTAAAATGAACTTTTACCCTGAAACTATTAATAGAAAAAGTCAACACACATAGCTGAACCCACAAGTGCCTAATACACAAGTTGTAACTTTGTTGTCTTTCAAGTGAAACTTCTTTTTGTCTGCTAGCACATGTTGCTACACGTTTTTTGTTTTACATGACTAGACTGAAAGCAAGATACTTCTGAAAAATCAACATAATCAGGGAAAATGTTTTCTATTGTCAAGAGGAACTGGATGCATATTCAAGACTGTAAAAGTTACACTGCCCATTGCATCTGAATGAAAATCTTAAAATGTGTTCATAGCAGTGGAAGTCAGCTTGTTGGAGAAGAATTAAGACAGGGCTGGGTTTCTCGCTGAAAGACGAATACTGTATTTTAAGGACATAATTACTGTTTCAATACAATGAGCCATCAAACTACTGCTGTGATTATCTAGCCAACAGTCTATTTTGGTGAAGAATAAGGTCTTCTTTCAATTTAATTATATGCTCTAAGTTTGTTCTGGTCTGCTGCCCTTGCATAGTATTCCTCAATGAATGTTCAGAAAAAAACTGCTTCGACTGATAGAAAGTAGAGCCTAAACATGTTTTTGTTTTCTTGTGTTTGTGATGTTTCTTGTCCAGGCCTTCAAGTCAAAATCACTTGCCTCTCAAATATAATGAGCAAATGATTCAGAAATGTGCTTTTGACAGATGATCACTCATCACTGACAGGAATACACAATAAACATATTGTGTGTCATGAATAAAACAGAAATGCTTATTTCTGCACTTACTCTCACTCCAGGCTACAAATACAATTTGTTTTGTTTTTTTCACAAATTTGACTTGATATAGAGTCCAATTGCTGTATTAAGAAGGGAATGTAGTTGAGTGCTGTGTGGTATTATTTAGCAGAATTTTGAGAGGAACATAAACTATAACCATCATCTGACACAGATTCCATTCCACTGTTTGGAAGACTAAACATTATCAAGGCTAAAACGCTTTTTATGTGTCATTTTGAAGTGAAGTCACAGACAACAAATTTATTGCATATAATTTCGCAATTTCACAGTCGCAGCTCACAGTGCCATGCTAGTGTTAGACCGTGTCACCACCTTAGTTAGGCATGTCAACATTTGTAAACATTTCACTACTAAAGCAAAATATGACAGAGATTTATGAGACTGTTATTAGTTTTAAAAGTCATTCCTTATGAAAAAATTGAAATATGGCCTGATGATGGTGCCAAAATGATGATAATTCGTTCTTCAGGGACCATGCATGTCTGAAACAAGTTTTAAGCAGAAGGAGACATTTCACTTTGAAAAATATGAGACTCATGGTGGCGCTAGAGGAAAATCCAGTCGTTCTGCAAAGTCATTAAGACTCATTCTTTGGAAGACATGAACATCTATGCAAAATTTCACAGCAATCTAAATGTGTCTGGGATATTTTTAGTTGCCTCAAAGTGGTCTCACCAAAGTGTTGCTAGTTTGGTTAAAAGTTTTACCTGCTACTGTTACATTAGTTCAACAAATCGGCTTCAAAAATGTGTGGGGTCACTCAAATGAGAAATGTGTAGAATTTATTAAAAAATTGACTTGGAAAAAAAGGTGACCCACCTAACAGATGCATAGAAATTAGACCCAAGACCTAGTTTTATCCACTGACATTTGTAGCTCAATCCTGTCCAATTGCAAAGACTTGTCAGGACATTATGAATTACCATTGCTTTTATACATTTTGTATACTTACATGCATTGTACATATGTGATTTAGTCGATAGTTTTTCTCAAAGGATTGTTATTTGAACCTAATCAAGCCTCAACCTCTGTGTATGATCACAGATAAAAATACACATCACGTTATTGGATTTCAGTCCCTCATCAGGACGTTAGTTAAGTCCTGATTTCCATTATATTTTTTCCCCATGTAATTTTACTTCCAGCAGTTATAAAATGTTTTTAGCATATATCCCTTTATAGATTGAGATCTTTTTTATTAGCATTCGTAAACTTGTGAACCTAACAGAAAAATTTGAGGATTCAGTGCATAATGAGCAATGGCTTTTTCATGCCACTAGCGTGCTGGAGCGTGAAGACTTTAACAGCGTGTAGAACAGCATGTCAAACATTGTGGTCAGTTTATTGGGCTGGTGGCGACACGGGACAACCCAGGAAGTCTGCCTCTGACTTATTTTCCCCACAGCTGCAGCATCCTGCTTAAAGAAAACTATTTTTGTCTCCCAGTGCAATTATCACCACCTGGTAATTTTGACAATGTTGACTGCCTTTGCTTTTGCAAAGACTCTAAATGTTAATGCTGTCTTTGTGTGACTGCTGCCGAAGCTCCTCATGTCTCCAATTTAATCACATGGAGATGATGGGGAGGGAGAACTTTGTTTTCCATTCATTTCATACTAAATTTAACAGGGTTATTTTGTATCATAGGAGTCCTTGCCCTTTCATTACCTCCAGCACTTTTCCATACTGACTACTTAGTGATAGACACCCATTCACATAATCACATGCAAGTAAACTTTTAAGCTTGGGCCTACAGCAAGCTTGCATGCATATTCATCTTTATGTGCTCAGGGATCACTATGTAAGGCAGAAGCAATTTCATTTGCTCTTGAAAGGGTAGGAACTACTTGTGTTTCTTTTTGGACTGCTGTTTGTTTTTTTTTAATTCAGTCCAAATGGGTGATAGATGATTCATGAAATCATTGAGCTGTGAGATACATAGGGTGTAATGTGAGGACAGGACAACCACCATTAATTTCTCCCATAACACTGGATTGCACCATCGTCTTGCACAGGCTACGCTGCACTGTTATGAGCAGTCTTTGTTAACGTTGATCATGAAGTAGTGGAAGCACTGATGTGTGGCAGTATAAACTTAGTGTGACAAGCTGGACGTATGGAGCATTCTTCTCTGTCTCATTTCACCGCTGTCATCCATCACGCTGCCACAGTCCTGCCTGCTGCCATGAATGATTGATGGGACTTGCTGATCCCATCTTCTGCTCTGCCTTAATGTCCCTTGTGTCTTGATTGTTGAAACTAATTTTGACATGAGCCTATGAAATTGTTATGTTGTTCGTGCAGTATTGTACATCTATTTTTCTTCTCTACTAAAAACCTCTATTGTTTGACTACTGGATTTTTTTGTAAACTAAAGTTTTTGTGTTTTTCTTAGTGTGGAGCCACTGACATGCTTTATTTACAAGGATTTTTAGCCAGGCTAATTTTATTTTCTCAAAAATTTTAAATAATTTTTAATAACCCCTTTATCCCAAACCTTTGACTTTAACACATATTTTTATATGTGTATTCTGTATTTAAAAATAATTAATTTTCATATGGTCTCATATGAACTCCACAGCCATGCCAACAGCTTTGAGGATGCAGTTTTCAACTGTGTTTTAAGTGAACAAATTATATGCTTACAAGCTCACAATGTTGATGCTTACATGCTTATAATCATGACTTACAATGTTTTAATCTTTTAAGCATGTTCTCTGAAACAATGACCTAGGTTGCTTGCCATATAGACAAGAAATGATGAAACAGTTTAAAAGCATGAAATAGGAGTTTTGAGTTAGGGCCCTTGGCTTTGTTTAATCTGCAGTTTGTTAACAGAAGAGGAGTGAACCAAGTTCTAGACATTTTTATATCCTAAGGTATTACCACAAAGTGCAGTTGGCTGTTAGAGCAACCTGATTACTCTTGCTATTGAGCTCTACTTACCTCAAAACTCAGCTGATGCTGACAAAAATATTATTTGCAATCATTTGTAATAATAAGCCACCAAAGCAGCCTATAGCAGGTGAAAAATTTGACCTGATAA
>JAPZDZ010000001.1:21546819-21558302 GCA_029783805.1 Acanthurus tennentii | reverse complement strand
GTAGATATATAATAAGTTAGTGTGATTAATGTTAGCAAACAGTTGGTTATTTACACATCCTGTCACACCCTGTTGACACGAGGGCAAAATCATTATTAATTTGGAGTCCTATTTGTTTCTGCCTGATGAATGTAAGTGTAATCTACTTCCACCTTTCAGCTCCATTTTGATCTCCGCCAACATCAGACTCTCAAAGAGCTACTCAGTGCTCTGGCTTGCTCACATGCTAGCTGTTAACTTTTTTCTGTCTGTTGCTAAACAAGTCGTGATCAGTCAGTTTTTAGAGCTTTTTATCAGTGAGAACAACAGAAACAATGTTGACATCGAAGAACCAAAACAATAAAATCTTGAGCCATAAAATCAAAATGATCATCTGTAGAGCTGAAGCTAACTAACCAGTTCTCTCTCCACAAGTGATGCCTTTCATATCACACATTCTCAGTAGACCTGGAGTAAATGTGAAAATATTGATCATAGAAGCTTTAATGTAGCCCACTTACATGTGTTCACACAAACATGGTACCACATGCACTATAGTGCTTTAGGTTAAAAAATAGTCAACTTATTTACCAAAAGCAGTTGTAATTACCTCAAACCAAAATGACCTTAAAAACTAAATATTTGCAATATAAATGGTTGAAATTGTTTCCACTTTTCTTCAGCCTTTCTTCCTCCATTTGTACTTTGTCTCACATTCAAACCATCTTTAATCCTCCTGTTTCTTGCTTCTTTTTGGAAGTGTAGTGCAGCTGTGGCAATGTGAAAACACCTGCCACGAATAAGATGCGTCTGTGTCCTGAGTGACTCATCGGGACCCTTAAAGAGCTGCAGGGAAACTAAACCGAGCTGAGTGACTGTAAGCCCCCACAATAAAGCTTGTGATGAGACAGCTCCAATCATCCATCTGAACAACAGGCACACAGTGAGTAGCATGAAACTCTGAGATAAGACACCGTGCAACTCTTTTGTATGTTTCCAGCCCTTTGACTTTCAAGTGTGATTACCTGGTCGTAAATACATAATACAGCTCTTGAAAGAGGTGATGACTTTAATCAAGCTTCAAAGGGGACTGCATCATGTGGTAGTCACACACACACACACTCACATACTCACTCACTCACACACTCACACGCACATACAAACATTCTCTTGTTCTTATAAATACAGAAATGTGTCAGTTACCCAGGAGGCTGGTGTACAAGTGGTGCACTGACTAATAATTCATCTTTGCATAACTACTGATCAAGACTGGGTGAAAATTACTCATCATGTGGATGTAACTTTTGCTTTCATTGTTGCAACATCTCAGATCAGTTTTTTACATTCTGGCCTGTGCTGGTTGGTGTACTGCTCTGGTTCAGACTGAAATGCTGGAGCAACAAAGAAATGGTGTCCTGTCTTTTAACAGGTCAAAAGCTTCATTTACTCTTTTACATTTTTTGTTATTTCCACCATCCTCAGCTGAGTTTTGCATTTTAGTCTTACTGCCAAATCTTAGTTTAAATGTAGACCATTTAAAGTAACATGGTGACTATGGAATACATTGCCTATTAAACATTATTATGTAAGCGTTGTCATTGTGAGCTTGTTAGCAAACAACTGCATTTATCCAAAACACCACCGTATCTAACTACAGCCTCAAGGAGCTGCTTGTTTAAATGAGAATTTATTGCTTCTTAAAACTTGTCTAAACCAAGATTGAACCGGTTTATTTGGACCATATTTCCTCAGAAATATACTGCAGATGGATTTCAAACTCCATCTTATTTTGATTTTAAAGGCAGTAGATTCACCAGAGTGTAAAATCTGGTCACTACATTACCCTGCTCCATCAAAACACGCTTCCAAAGACACAGCCCCTTCCTGGTCCCTTGATATAAATGCTTCAGTAGTCTGACATCTGACTTTTATTGGATCGCTCCGTCACTGTGCCCCCACTGTGGTTATGGGAAACGGGTCTGCACCCAATTACCCAATCCTGTTCCACTTGCAGGCGTCAGTCATTGTTGTCTATTGTTCGTGGTGAGAGCTGTATACGCCAGACCAGACCCAAGTATATTTTAATCAGAAATTGCCCAATTATGCTCAATTATGCTGTAAAAGCACAGACATTAACCATCCCACCACTACAGGGATTTTGCTGTGAGGAAAGTGTGGTCAGTATCTACCGCTGGAGCATTATGCACTAAACTGTTTGAAGACAGGGAAGCAAACAGAAAAGGGAAAATGGATGGGAGGCTGGCAGAAAGCGATGCAGAGGCAAATATTCGGTTTGATTACAATGTTCAGACCCAAACAATTAAAAGCACCTTTTCAGATACCAACAACTTTCGGAATATTTAGAGGGCTGATTATATGTAGGAACCACAGGTCTGCAAAACACTGATGTTGTGAGGATGTTTTCCAGGTTTGGACGGCACAGAGCTGCTCTTGTTTGACTGCTGTCTCCTTTCATGCGTGCAGTGATCAGTCACACCTGTACAGTCACTGTAAAACTGGTGGCTGTAAAGGGCCTGTGATCTCAATAAAACACCAAACACCTGGGTCCGCTTAGCAACGAGTGTATACATGCATGTGTGTGAGCGATGGCTCAGACACGGAGGAACACAAACACACACATGTTCAGTGGGAACGAAAATCTGAATCCAAAGTCTGATTGTGTTTCTTTGTGGGAAAGTTTGCACCCACCTTTACTTTGAAGACAGTGAAAACAAATGTGCAGCCTGTGAATATAATCCATGGACTTAGCTGGGTAAGTCTGCTTTTCCATGGTAACGATGACCATGTCCATATTTTTTTTATTTAGAATTTTTGAAGACAAGTCTTTATTAGTTCAAGTTCAGCCACTGTACTTTCCAGTCTGTGCAATTATCAGGAGAAGTGTTTTGGTTTAATGTTATTTTATTGAATATGGTGAGTTTTAATTTTGACACAGGTTACTTTGAGTCTCATCTGCACAGCTGCAAGCTTCATCCTCGGACCCAAATTTAACACAACATGGTAGAAATTTGTCATGGTTAACAAAGCAAAAGCTATGGGCTTTTCATGTTCCTTAAAGCAATGGTTTGAGATTTTGGGAAAGAGTTTAGCAAAATATCAATATTACATCATTATCATGATGAGAGACTAGAGATCCTCTCAGATTTTAAATAATGTCATATCATTATACAGTTTAAGTGTTGTCTTTACCTGGTTTCAAAGGCATTACAGTAAAATAATGGGTTTTTTTTTAAACCCAGTCCAGTAAGTCCAAATGTACTGGACTGTCCCAACTGTTTTAATATTTGACTTTGCTCACTTATTCTTTATAGCCACATAACTGTTGATTCTTTACCAAATATCTTTTTGTGTTTCCCTGTGTTTTCAGTCTTTATGTTAGGCTAAAGTATTTGGCTGCAAACTCTGGCTATATTTTTACTGAACAGACATGAGAATTTGTATGTTTTTTCATCTCTCTCCAAAAAAGAAGGCGAATGCTATGTGTATTTTTTTAGCATTAAACTATTCTTGCAAGACTACAGATACTGACAAAATTTAATTTTTGGTTTATGTTCTGTGGGTTTCACAGATCTCACAGGCCCCTCCAACAACAGCTCTCAGTGAGCAATAGAGAGGTCTTTTGGCCTGTGTGCTGCCAACATGCCTCGCAAGTAACACACAGCCTTGAAATTCCTTCGACTCTCAAACACAGAAGCCTTTAAGTGCGGCTGCATGAAACAAGGTTAGAAACCCTGACTGATTTTTACTCTCAGGCTTTTACCATATACACAAATAATACAAATCACCATCCAGTCATGTTGTTTTGTTCATTTTACCTCTTAAATGGAAATTCAAAAACACTAAATTAATTTCATTTTCTCTTTAGGTTTTCCTTCTGATGGGCAAATTCTTTTGTAAGATTAAACCACCAGTGTTATACTTTCATGGCTGATAGCCGGTGGCCTATTCTTGAAAAGGTGAAAAACTGCCTTAAGATATTGTTGTTTTCAATCCTAACAACAGTATCTTAAAGCGATGCCCATTCATCCTGTGATTACAATCTTTTTTTGTCTATAATATTGAACAATGTGTCCTGTATTCATTAAATCTACATCATTAAAGGTTTAGTGCCCAAGAAGCAGTGTCAATAATGGCATCAAACCGTGTGTGTGTGCTTTTAAATAAAGTAGAGGTATTGGTTTAATAGTTCATCCTCTCTCTTTTTCAAAATGCTGAATGAAAAATGAGCCAAATCAACACATTGAAATGTTTTTTAAGTACCAGAGACTATGGTGGTATTATCTATAATTCAGAGATCATGTTCATTAACAAACATCACATTTGCTGCTGGGAAATGTCAATGAAGTGATCTTTATTACAGTTCAGCCCATATTTAGTTTTCTCTTTCCTTTTAACCAGATACGACAAGCCATATCACATCATTATCTAACAAGTGTCCTAACTGCAGTCTGATTTACTGAACGAACATGCTAACTTCCTGGTCTTAAATAAAGACTGGATTTGATTATAGTTATAAATGCTAGACAAATCCAATGCTGGCCCTAATGTTGCATCACAGAAAATTGTTTTTTTTAATTCTTATTCAAAATCCTGCCCCACAAATTAAGGAAGATGTTCCAGCCTGTGAGGGACCATCATAAACGTGCTGTTTAGTTTGATTCCAGGCGAGGCGTCTCACAAAAAAGGCAAAAAGCAACCTGATACCTTTCCCAAAATCATAAGTGTTTCCAGGCTCTGCCAAATACACCATCCCTACAAGCTGAAATAACTGTGTGTGTCTGTGTGTGAGTGTGTGAGTGAGTGTGTGAGTGTCTAAGCACACTGGATAACAAATGTCCACATTACACACCCATTCTAAGCCTCAACCTTTGAGTCACTTGCGTTGTTTTTAACTGCGTTTTCACAGTGAAATGTGCAGTGCTGTGTATTGAATGCAGAAAAACATCATATGAGCTTATATTTACAAGTGACAGCATTTAATGCTATAAATATTTAAATATATAATTTACACTTCAACTGGAAAAAGTTTTTTTTCATGACAAATAAACAACAGACATTAAAAGTGAACTCTTTTTATGTTTTATTTCACTTGGCTGAGAATGGTAGGAACAGCCCATTCACTGTGGTTGGAGATGCACTTCACAGTCTACTAATGAGACACACTGATCAGGTTTGTCGAGTCACACCCGTCTGGTTGGCTGTACTAGTGTCTACTAATTTTATTACTCTGTTAAATTATAACTTTTCTTTTTACTGTGGACTTAACTTCAAAGACTAACCCCTTTTTCTGTCATCTCTAGTGCAGTATGAACATGTTACAAAGTAGAGCTATTCCAATCATAATGGAGGAGACATGCTTCAGATAAAGAACTACAGGTGTGTTACAGTAGTCTGTTAAAGTTTGGACAACAACCATGTTAACTGTGAAAAACCTGACGATGTTCAATGTCTTGAAGAAACAATACTCTTATTTTACACATCAGCATCTGTTGACAGGTTTTAGGGAGCACTACTGTACATGTGAAAAGTATTGAGGCTTTTGTGTTTTTCGTGAGGGAAGTCTGATGAACGTCCTCAAGTGATGTCACTTGAGTCAGCACTGTTTGTGACTGAAGACTATAGGTCTAAAGACTGAAATAATCCGAGGTTGTGGCATTATGAAATCCTTTGAAATGAAACAATGGAAAATGTTTTCTCAACACAAAGGTGATTAATCATTCACATGCACAGCCTGATACAGACAAAATGTCTCGGTAGATCATTTATTATACATCTACTTTTTTCCCCTCCGCTCTGCAGGCTCAGATCCAAACGTATGGAGAGATTATCATAGAGCATCTTATTCTCCACGTGAGAATGTGATTTAGTATGCATTATTTAACCTGGTGTTATGGAACAGTTTCTGTTTTTTTAACACACTGCAATAGGAAGGGAAACATAAAGGACAAAAGCACAGTGTGAACTAACTGCTTCTTACCAGTTGCAGGTGTCCTGGGAGTCATTGACCTCAGGTGTAAAACGTCACTCCCAAAGGGTCGGTGTGCATTAGCGGTTTCCCGTGCAGCAGATGGCAAACCACAGACAATGAGTGGATGAGACAGACGAGCCAGGTAAAGAAGAGGGAGGGGCTGAAATAGGTTAATCTCCCACTGCTTGGCTGTTGGAGGAGCAATTTCAAACCATACATCAGTGGGTGGGGGAAGGATTGCTGTTTTAAGTACTATTAAAAGGTCTGTCATCTCTGGTGCTGAATTTTAAGATATATTCTTTTATTGAAATATGAGGTTCATCAGAGTTTAAAGACTTACATGATGATTTCAAAGACACAATGTATTTCAAAATCTCAGATTCATAGAAAAGCTTGACGTGAAGATTCAGCACCACCTGTTCTCTATTGACCTCTAGTGACCCCTCCCCCTACTGTTATGTACTTTCATTCACGGAGTAGCTTAGCAATTTAACTAAATAGGCTTACTTGTCAGAGTCATCTGCTTTGCAACCTCCACCATCACTTCTAGCAGTTATGCAAACACTTAAGTTGCTTGGATTTGCCGTCATTCAGCTTAGTCACGTTTTCTGGTTTGCGAGACGTGTAAATTTGACGTGTGAATTTTCTTTACAGATATCACAGCCACCCAGCAGTGAGTTCAATAGCAGTTCTGGCTGCTCCTGTTTCAGTTTTTCACTGTTGGGCCTCAACCAACATTAAAAAAGAAAGTTGGGCGACTGTCAGAAATGAAGACAACTAAGCCCATTAACTCCTCAGGATAAGCATCTTTTCTGACAGGGATTATTTGCAAACCGACCCACATTGTGATTGTCCCATGTTTTCCTTATTCTTGCCTTTTATTTAGCTTCTCATGACATTTGCCAGGCAATTAAGAGTTTTTAGTAAAAAACTAAAAAAAAAAAGCTTTTCAGCAATTAGATTCTCATAGTTTTGATATTTATAATGTTTGACTGATAATGACTGAATAATTTAGCTAACTAAATAATATGGCTGCTGCTATAAACCTACAATAAAATCAATTCAATTAAAGACAATTTATTTATTCTGTATTAACTGATATTTGTTTATTAATTGAGAGTGAGTGTTTTATGATTAATGGATGCAAGGACTTACTTATCATTTTGATACAATGAGAGTTTTAATACAATTAATAGTGATTTTTTAATATTGTCTTTCTTTCTGATATAATGTGAAACAATTTGTTTGGAAAAAATTACTGCGTAAATAACATATATACAGTGAAAAAAGTTGGTATTACCCAAGCTTTAATATCTATTAAAGATCATGTAAGTTACTTATTTCCATTAATGAGTGTAATATTGA
The DNA here is from genome assembly GCA_029783805.1 of Acanthurus tennentii. Lineage (NCBI taxonomy): Eukaryota > Metazoa > Chordata > Actinopteri > Acanthuriformes > Acanthuridae > Acanthurus > Acanthurus tennentii. Next base: position 21,550,969 of record JAPZDZ010000001.1, on the reverse strand, counting down.
TAATTGTTTGTTTTTGTTGTTTAAGTATTATGTAATATAGTATTTTATAATTCTGACCCTAACATTAGATTTTGGGTCAGTAGCATACTGTCGGCTTTCAGAGCTTTTGTTGAAAACAGCTGCCTGTTCCTGCTGAAAATCAGTTCAGTATGATTGGTGAGATAAACGCAAAACAGATGCAAGTAGTGCAACCAAAACACCAAGTTAAATGATGCCAAAACGCTCCACAGAGCTGAGGACAACTTTGTTGTTAATCATCCATGGCTTTGTCAGAATGAGTGAGTCCTGTCACATCACACATATTCATTTGACCTACTGTTTATTTAGGAACAGAAAGTATTAGTGCAGGTTTTAAGAACTGTCTGACTCGTCTCTTTTTATGTTTTTTTTTCTCCTCTAGCAGTCAGCATCATGTGTCACTTTCATTTGATTCAGAAGAGTCTTAAGTTTTAATCCGGCATATTTAAAGTCACAGTTTTTCATTCTAATCATTAGCATTTTTATATGTTTGAGAACAGATTCATTTTACAGATTTTTAACTGAGAACCTCAGAAAGTTTTTCATGTTGTTTTAAACTCCCAAATATTTTTTTGTTTACATGCAACCTTACACGTAAACATTTAATAGCCATTTATCATAAAATAATCCAACATGTTTTTCAGAAAACAAGGGTATGCTATATTTTCTATAACTACATTTGCCATGTATATGTGTCCAAATAAGCTCAGAGCTTAAATAGAGAGACTGTTAAATCATAACAGAGGGTAATGAAGCAAAAATGACTTTTGTCAGAGAAATAGCAAAGTGCAAGGAAGGTTGATATCCATCTTTAAAAAACTACTGCTACACGCATTAAGAGCATCAAATATAAATATCAAATGTACAATAAATTACTAGATTTTGCAAATTACCCTCAGGCACTATATATGGCCTTGCCACAGAAACAAACAAGTGGAAATCTGCAACATCAAAGAGATTTGAAAAATTCCCATGAGTTTTTAAAACATGTGAATCATATTAAAGGTTAAAAAGTTATATAACACTTAAGAGAAATATTTTAAGTATATGCTTTAGAATTTTTTTTAGCCGCTAGCAGCTGTGTGGGTTTTTAATAATAAAAGGCAGAAAACATAAATAACACCCCTAAAAATGATTCATCCACAAAATAAACCGAGCAAATTAAAGTTAATATGAGAAAAAAGAAGAAAATCTGTGGATAAACATGGACGAGCTTGAATAGAATTTATAGTTCTTCATCCATAAGCACAGCAGTCTGTTTTGAGCTCTCATATGCCTCAGTTCACCGTGCTGTTGTCACAGTGGCTCCGCCCACACCGTGACGTGTCGGGGAGAGTGTTGAGCTGCGAGAGCAAAGCAGCTTTAATTGAGGGGCAGAGAGAAAAGCCAGCGATGGCTTCGCTCAGGCAGGAGCACCACTATGGGCTCTCCTGTGGAAAAAATAACAAAAACAGCTCCAACAGGACGCTGTACCATGTCAAGCTCACGGACACGGCTATGAGAGCGCTGGAGGCTTACCAAAACCTCAAGGTACCTTTTCCTCCTGTGTTTGTGTGTGTGTATGTGCGCGCGCGTGCCTGTGGAGATCAATCCACTCTTGTCAAAGTTGTCGCCTGAGCTTTTTCCTTTAATTTTTTAAAGAGTTTTACGGATGCGTTTTAAGTTGCTATTCTTTTGTTTTGTTTTTGAATGTTAGCTTGTTCTTTTTTTAAAAAAAAGACTTACACTTTACCTTTGTGTTGTGTGTATAAACAGGCTAAATAAGAGTCGCTCAGGCTGGTATACATTTAGGCTACTTGTAACTGCGTTACCCCTGAATCCGTTGGGCTACATGGCTGCATAGCATACCAAGGCTGAACCCTGTCATTGTCGGCAAAAGACGAGACTGTCAGCTGCTGGCTGGGAAGCCTTGTGCCTCAAAGTGCAGCAGAGTGACAATCTGACTAGTTTTCTAAGCGCATGCACGCTCCTCTGTCTCATAATTAGCTTCGGTGGAGGCCATTGACAGCACACAGGCATTATTGATTGTGTAACTTACATTTAAACATTACAGCAACGTTTAATGGAGTAGTTGGTTGTATAGAGCTGTCTGTTATAGGCTATGTCTACCTGTACCACAGTAAATTAATTTTTTTTTCTTTCTGTCTGTCTCTCACCTCAGGGGTCTTTGCCAAATGATCCATTGATTTGTTTCAAGGGAAGCCAAGGGGTAAGTTACAGCAAGTGCAATCTTTTGGTGAATCTAATTTACAATAGAGAACAAGCAGAAAGTTAAAGGTGCCTAAATTACTCTTTTATCTCTTAAGAAATTGTCAGGTTTTTGCTCAGTGGTTTAAGGCATGTCAAACAGTAGGTATGTTAAGAAGGAAGCATATAACTGCAGCACTTTTTTGAACAAGAACAAATGCCAAGTAACTTCTTCAACTACAAGGACTTAAGTCCATCTCACATTGCTGTTGAGTCACAGATTTCACTGTACTACAGCTCAGATAGGAGCTTAAAGTCGGTGGTCTCCTGCAGATAAGAAGCATGCAGGTTACTGGGTCAGGCTGGTGGAGCGGCTTTGTTAGGTCAGTAAGCGGCGATGGGAAAAGGGATGGGAGGGAGGGAAGGAGGGTGCAAGGCAGGGAGGAGTGTGCAAACACACTGACAGAGCCAGAGTAAGCAGCGGGGGAGAAGAGGAACATGTCAAATGAGGAGCCCTCAGTGACAGATTAGCCTTGTGCACCTTGTTCTCATTTGCGAAAATAAGCTTTAATAGGCCTACTACATATGTGTGAGTGTGTATTCACTGTATGTAACACACTTACAGTAGACACTAATACATCAGTAATACTCGTGAGCTCTTGCAACTCAACCATAATCTGCAATATGAAGCCTGAACGATGTGTGTTTTGACTAAAGTCAGGAGCAGCTGTGTCCTTGGGGGTAAACTGTTTTTTCAGTAAAACTAGTTATGTCTGTAAAATTTCCAAGTTTTCTCCTGTACAAACTGTCACATAACCCCATGATGTTCTTCTTAAGAGCTTCCCTGCTCTGGGTCCAGTGTCAGAGGTGAGGGGTCAGTTGGTCAGCTGCTGTCATTTCTTTTTGGCTCTGGTAATGTTACGATTGTAGCTGCAGCTAGGCAGAGGGCTGTAGCAGGAATATGTGCGGCATTTGATTAGAAGAAAAGCTGGAAATCCAGTCTGAAGCTTCAGGGCTGACACACTGAGTTAATGCCGAGAAATAGTGAGCTGTAGAACTTGGCTTCTGTTTCAGTTTAGCTGTTCATGTCCTGTAGCCTGTGCGAAGAGTATGCTGAAAGAAAAGACAGGAAGCTTTACAGATTTTGTTTTACATTGATTTTATTGTAGTCTTCCTGAACAAGAATCAATATCAGTGAGTTAATGTAGTTCGATGCTGTATAAATACTGTTTCGAAAGCCTGGAGGAAGGCCCGGGCCTATATCTGAGGTTTTACACCCTCACAGTCCATCTCTGGTGTTATTGTGATGCCTGAGGGATTTCAGGGAATTTCACACCCCTCCCTGTATGTGGCACTGAGAGCTGAAGTTATTAGCCAAATGAATGTTTAGAGGTAATCACAGGAGCGGTAATGCTCTTGATTATAGCGTGAGGCATCATGACTTCAGTTTGCTGTAGCTTTCCCTGTCTGCCTGACTCAGACATTCATGAATGTGTGTTTTCAGATGAGTGAGTGTGTGCAGTGCTGGCACACTCTTGCTGCAATAATAGCTAGGCAGATGATATGAACTCTGGCCTGCTAATTTCCCCGTCCCCATTCCCTGGTTGGAGTCCCACTTTTTCTCTCTGCGTGTAATAAAAGCGAGAGAACACACCTTTTGACGCTGAAGTGGTGTGTGTTTGAGGGATGTGCTACACACCGTGCATGTATGCATGCCTTTTTATGTGTTAAATGCTTTTATTAGTCAGCTACGACATGGGTGTCGATGGTTGTTTTGTGTGTGTTTTTATGCTGTGTCCTGTGTGGCCTAAAGGCATGATTTATTCATGTTCCACCTCCTTTTTTCCTGTCCTGCCCCCGCTTCCTATTGTGCAGCAGTCTTTAGCCTGGCAGGACCTGAGAGGATCCCTGAGGACTCTGTGTGTGTGTGTGTGTGTGTGTGTGT
>JAPZDZ010000001.1:21517303-21530864 GCA_029783805.1 Acanthurus tennentii | reverse complement strand
TACATTTATGTGACTGTACGATACTAAACACTCTTGTACGAGCCTAAAAACTTTGTGGACTCTGTTGCTTGTGTGTGTCTGTAACATATGACTTATACATTTGCATACTGCCCACACATAACACACACACAGTTCTTATCTGGTTGGTGTGTTGGGGTGAAGTCAAATCATATAAATCATATATAAACACTTCAGAAAGATAAACCAAGAAACAGCAACATGTTGGCATTTTGACCATTTTAAATATGACATTTTTAACACATATGTGAGCCAGGTGATGATGAGCAAAGATCTTTGTTACTGATCTCAAACTGATAGAAACCAGTGGCCAGCTGAGCTGTCACTGAATCGATCTAATTCAGAAACATTTGTATCTAGTCTTTAGTAATTCTGTGATGATTTGTATACTGTATGCCTCAGCGCATGTGCGTTTGTGTGTGTGAGATCACGCTTGTTGATGTGCATGCGTGCATACAGGGTTTTTGTGACTGTGCTCGTGTGTAATTAGGTCAAGACTGTAATTGTCTGTGCAGAGATAGTGTTTGCAGCGGGGCGGGCCACTCTGTCAGGAGACCCACAGAAAGATAGATGTCCTCATAGAAAGACAACCTGACGAGATTAAATAGGAGGTTAAAGCCCGACACTCTGCAGGGAACAGAATTGCAGAAAAATAATTTCGCTTCTCCAGGAATGTGAATGTGCCACTTTTAGCACCTCCAGGACACCAGATAGTGCGAATGTCACTAATTTACTAATGACAGTTAACACAAAGTTGGCATTAAAAACACAACAATATAGTTTATGATTACAGTGTCAGTTCATCTAGATAAGTGTGTGTTTTATTGTAAAAGAGATCAAAAAATGATTTAATGTATTGTAAAATAAAATTTTGACCTCTTTTTCATGAATTTTTTCTGTACCATTTTGGACTGTTATTAAAATATCTGGCCCTTCTAAGATTTATGCTGGCCCATTTATATTTGGCACGTGATGATATATTATTGCGCCAAAAAACTGTTAAGAAACCTAAAACTCAAACCTAAAAATACATAAGCTACAGCAAAAGTTTAGATTTTTTTTAGACCAACAAAGCAAATATCATAAAAATTCATGTTAGTTATTGACCAATGTTGATTAATAATTTACATCACTAATGTGAATGTTTCTGAATAAGTGCTCAGTTAAATTAACACACATCAGAAGGCTGCATGTTAAGAGATAGTTTAAAAGGACGTACCTAATAATAATACTGAAGACACACTGCAGTCGTAGCAGCAGCAGACAGCTGTTTTTAGTTTTAAAATGGTCTAAAAAATTACTCCACACCACCTGCTCAGCAGACAGGCACAGCTAGCAACTAGCTGGTTAACATAGCTTAGCATTTAGCAGCTGAAGAGCCAGATATTTCCTTCAGGAGTTGGTGGAGACAAAAACAAAGCTGAATACACCAGATGGTCAGAAACACCACTCTAAATAAAAGATTGTGTTACTTGTAACCAATGGACGTTTTGCCTGGTTGGTCATGTTTGGTTTGGTCTGTTTTTATTCTGATAGGTCCTGATAAATCCCAGAACATTTATTCATTTACACCAATCTAAAGACAAAATCAAAGCAGCAGAGTTTCTCATAAATGGATTGTTTCATTTCACCGTTGAGGTCAACTTTCTCTAAAAAATGCTAAAGCTGTGAGTCAGACAGTGAAAGTGCTGTATGTAAGATTTCTGCTCCAATTAAAGTACAGTTCCTTAAAACTCTCATGACCTTGTTTGAGCGTGGCTAAAAAATGTGGTCATATCCGCTTCAAACCATTTGACCCAGACTTAATTGATGGGTTATGACACAAAGTACAGTGTTTATAATGAACAGGTCTCTTATGGTCCGGCAGTTTGGATTCCTGGTTTTCACTCAGGCAGCCTGGGTTCATCTCTCGCTATGGGAACAGTTTCATGTCTTTAAGTAAACCTTTATTATGCTGCCATACACTCTTACACTTCCTCAGCACTGTTTAAACTAGACATAAACCCTGTGCATACAGTGCACAGCATGTCTTTAAAGAATTGGACTGTAATTGGTGGTATGATGTTAGACATAACACCTTTTACTGACACCTTAATGGGAGTTTAGCATAATATCATGTGGTTTAATGTATTTTAGGTGGCAAAAGTAAATCCCAAAGACAGCAGCTACCTGCTGAAGGATGATTTCTACAAGCTGGTGCAGAGGGACTGGCCAGGCTACAGCGAGGAGGAGAGGCAGCTTATCGGCAGACTGCTGGTCAGGTGAGTCAGAGACACTGAGGATGCCGTTTCTGCTGTTACAAACTAATCATTCATTCCACTTCTCTCTCTACGCAGTTTATTTCACTGTATCTTAAGGTGTTAACAAATAGTATCATCCTTTATCCATGTGTCTGAGTTTTCTGGTGTTTTTTGTCTTCAACAAAATAGTAATTCAGACGGAAAACTTTCTTTTTTATGGGGATTAATATTTTTTAACAGTGGCTCAAATCTTTATCTGTTATTTTTTTTAATCTCTCTCCCAAATCTCCTTCTTTCTGTTCCACTCTACTATTTGCAGGTTTAATTAACACTCAGAAAGAGAAATCATCTGTTCCTGCTGTTCCAAAAATCTGTATTATTTTCATGCTCCCCTTATGTAGTTTTTTTTTAAAACCACATGATTTCAGGTAACGTTATGTACTGTCTCTTTTGTAAATTGCCTTGTTCTTCCCTTGTTTTTAATAGAAAGTTGCAGCCACACGTAAGCCACCAATCAAAGCCTCTTCAAGCAAATGTTTCCATACACAAGACCTCAGAGGATGCAACGTTACCTTACAGCACAGTCAAAAATCCTGCAGTGGTGGGTGGACATCTTGTTCTTCATTTAACTTTGAAAACATGTGGAGTCTTCTGCTAATTTATTTTGTTGTTTGTAATTATGTTTTACACTTATTAGGATGTTGAACATTGTATTTGACTTGTTCTTCTGTAATGCTAAATAATTTGTATACAGGTTTCAGCTCTTCTGTTTTATGCATTATGTGATTGATGAAGGTTAATTTCTTTCTTTTCCTTGGCCTCTTCCCAGAAACGTCCTGTGCCTTTTGACTCACTGGAAAGGCTAGCTGTTAAGAAACAAAAACTTACGGACCAAAGGCTGCAACAGCAGCCAAAAGTGAATGGACTACTAAACAATAAAGGACACAACGTTGCAACTTCTCCCCTTAACCCCAGTTTTCAAACAAAGACGGAGTTTCAGCGGACAAGTAATTATACTGGTAACCAAAATGGCTTGCCAGGGGACCACAGCGGCTTTCCTCTAATGCACAAACTGTCCAGCACCTCTGACACACCTGCTTCAGAGAGCAGAGGGCAAGAACCCAAAGTAAGCAGCCTGCAGCCACCGCAGATCGACTCTGACTGCACTCACCAGCAGCTCACCAACAGCCAGCACAGAAAGAAGAAATCTAAAAAGCACAAAGACAAGGAGCGGGAACGCTTAAAAGACAGCAAGGACAGTGAATGGCTTGGGACGAGTCCTGATCTCAAACAGAAACAAGACAAACTTGACAGTAAGGCCCTTTTTTTGTGTTGTGAGCTTTCTTGTGAATGATGTCTACTTTTCTTTTCTTGCACTGTTTGATCACATCCTGATGACAATTGTGAGTCTCGTCAAGACAGGAGTCTTTCTCTCCTTTTTGTAAGTGAGTTTGACATTTATGCGAAACTCTGACTTGGAGAAAGTTTGGAGATATCTCTCTTTTGCTCCCCTTACTTTTTTTTAGTATCACATCTATCATTTGGCAGGGGGCCTATTTTGAAACACTATTTATTTTCTTCTACAATTGCCTGTAAAATAACAGGTTAACCTTAACCACACATACTTTGAGCTAATGAGCAGTGGTAATTGTGTGTGAGGTCTCTCTGAGCGATCGTTTGGTGCATTTATACAGTACTTTTTCATAGGCACGTCTGTGTTTGCTCTCTTAAGCTCTCTCTCCTGAGACGTCAGCGTGTTATGTGGCTGATTGACTCAACAACAGCTCGAGCAGAGCTTCAGGTCTCTAAGCTGACATGTCTCCTGATACCCACAAGCTCTTTGCTAGTCTGCACATACAAAACAAAAACACATTGCTTAACATTCAGACAATGACTTGCACAGTGTCATGCAGATGACTGTATTGACTCAACTCGAGCTAATGTCATTTCCTTTGTCTGCTGCTTTTATTCCAGATCCTGACATCACAGATGCTGTGGTCTCTGGGGAGAAGCCAGATTATGTGCTGTGAGTGTGAACATATTGTGGTTTGATTATGCCATGTGGTGTCAATCTGCATAGTTTCGTTTTTACACATCTCAGACATATTGACTGTGACAAACTGCACATGCGACATCCTTGTTCAGCTGTCAGAACTTCGACAATAGACTTGCTCTTTGTGTTATTGCTATCATTTGAAAATATAACTAACTGAAATATTTAATAAAGGTTTGTTTCAAATGATACTTAATTGATGCACCCTGATACTGAAGCAGTATGAGAGTGTGGCGTTATGCTGCTGCCTTGTGTCACAAAGAGGTACTACACCAAAAGAGAAGAAAAAAATTATATAAGGCAATGATTTCTTTTTTGACCACTTTTTTCCAAATGTTTTAAAATGCTGCATTAGACCGGTTAGATTGGCCAGGTTGACTTTTGCCTCTAATGTTAGCCAGTATAACATCATTGTTTATTCTTTACATATTTTTTCTGTGTCTTCTTGCAGAACGTACAGCGCCATCATGAGCTTGGAGCAACGTCAGAGGTACCAGGAGGATTTCTGTGCAGAGTATGACGAATACAAAGACCTCCACTCCCGGATCGCCACCATAACTCACATGTTTGTCCAGCTTGGATCCAAGATCAAGAGCTTGTCCCCTGGCACACAAGAATATAAGGTACGTAAATCTGATCTGACACATGGAACACAATGCTCAATGGCTGTAAATGCTAAAATTTGACTTTGAGCAAATTAAAGTTTACAGTTTAACGATTTCTTTTTTGTACCGTTTAGATAATGGAGGATCAAATACTAGAAAAGTACAACAAGTACCGTAAGGTAAGTCGGACATATAACTATGCTGAAGACTTTAGAGGTTAAAAAATTCAGCAGAACTCGCTGAGAACAACAGTGAATCATTCCCTTAATTAATGTTTTTTATCTAAAGATTTACACGATGTTGTAATTAAAGAAAACTTGAAAAAACAATCTTGTTTGAGTTCACTTCATTTTGATAACATTTGTAAAATTTGTAACATTGCCATGGAAATTAAAAGGAATTGACCTTGCATCTGTAGTAATCAAAACAAAAATTGAAATTTGTTTTACTGGAAAAGTTACTCTCTCTAATACTCTGATAATAGACAACTAATCTGTTTAAAAGCTGAACAGCAGAAAGCTGTGGAGATATTTCCTAAAAAGTCAGCAGTAAACTCCTGGGCGTGCTTTATTGTATTGTGCGTGTGCACATGAACCCCTTGTCATCAAATCCTCTACAATTCCACCTCTGCATTATCAGCCCTCATATTTTGATTAATTAGCCACCATTTAGCTAGGGGAAACTTTATTTGAGAATAGGAGAATATTCTTTTGTTAAGTAGTTTGAATTCCTTATAATAAAAGCTTTTTCTATCTCCACAGAAGTTTCCAGGCTATCGGGAAGAGAAGAAACGCTGTGAATATCTCCATGAGAAACTGTCCTACATCAAACAGCTCATCATAGACTATGACGTCTCTCAGGCCTCTTCATAGCATTGTTTCTCCCCTTTATCACATTTTTATATGGAGCCTCAATCTTTGCATCAACAGTAATACTATTGGTGTCAAGCAGAGGGTTTTTATTGAAAATGATGTGATATAAAGGCATTGGATAAAAATGCAGACATCAACACTGACTGCTGCTGCTGCTGGGACCACGGATAATGCTGGGGGCACTAATGATACACATCAGTAACACATTTCCCTCTGGAGTTTGTGAGTCTGTTTGTTTTGAAGTTGTCATTTCTTAAGAGATGTCTTTTTGATGTGAAAACTCAAAGGGAGATGCAAAAAAAAAGGTTGACACTAATGAGATCTTGACAGACATTTTCCCTAATAGTTTTTGCCAGTCTTGTTAAAACCAGTGTCAGTGTAAGCCATTTTGTTTTAAATATGTAAAAGGTAGCGATTATGACTTTAACTTATTCACTTTGGTTTTGACCCTTTGTCAAGTCAAACGTTGCTTCAGGCAAGTTATGCCTTTTCTTTTTTTTTAATAGAGTGTACTTTTTAATTCCATATCAAAGTTATCTTATTCATCATACACAAATGAAGCAGCTCTGTACAAAAATCTGCAATGTTTTAAGTGATTCAGTCGTCTCATCTTATTATTCACAAATAATGACACTTATTCCTATAATGTGTCAAGCATTATCTTCAGGCCGTGAACTGCAAGCTGTTAACTTATCTGTAAGCTACACTAGTTTTGAGCAGTTGATGCAGTAGCATCAAAAGCATCAGAAACTTCATGTTAAACAAAATCTCAAAAGTCAATTTTGTATTTGAAATAATCTCACAAAATAACTTTTTAGGACTCAATAATATAAAAAGTGATGTATTAAAATGAAGATGATTTGCAATACAGACAGTTAGAGGTCCCACTGCACACCAAAGTGAAATTCTTAAAAACACATAGTTACATTTTATAATCAGCTGAATCCAATGTGGAAAAAACTGGAAAATACCTAAAGGAATGGACATGATTGGTACAGACTACAGGAATTTAAGCTGTCCTCCAAACGCACTTCTTTTTATAGTATTTGTGTACTCCGACATTTTCTTCTGAGTGACTCGTAAAGGGACCAAAATACTTAGCTTTGATGACTGTTGCAATAGTTTGGTGAGGAAAAGACGCCTTTCCTCTCCAAAGCCCTTACCAACATCATTAAATCAAGTCTACTTTCAAGTATTTTAATCCATTTGACAAAAAGGTGTCTTTCTCTGTTTCTGTTTTTTTTTCCTTCTTAGAACTACTGATGTATTTATTTGAAGCCATCTTCCTGTAACTTGTTGCTGCTCTCCTCAGTGTGAAGCTTCAGGTCTCATTACATCAAAGTGTATGTATCATGAGCTGCTGGGGGAGCCAGGTGGGAGAGCTTGTGAGCAGATCAAAGGTTGTGTCGCATGTTTTGTTGTGGCGTGACTGTGTTAAAACACCCCAGACTCCTCTATATGTTAATACTGGCATAGCATCAAAATGCCTCAGATGGGAGCTAAGCTGCCCTTTCGCAAAACACTGAAGCTGAGTCATGTATTGTTCATTTATTTATTCTTAAGAGAAAAAACATTACACAAAGCATGAAGGTACAGAACCTGTCTGTTCACATTGTATTGCTTTGTTGGAGTATATGAGTCATTGGTGATGCTGATAGGCCTTTTTCACCAGCATGGAATCAGATCAGTTTCCATTCATGCACCTGATTTTGAAACATTTGGAACATTTTTACTAAAATAAATAAATAAATTAGACTCCAAAATGTCCAAATGTTAACAGGTTTTGCTTTGGAACTAAATTCAACTTGTCGTTCATTATGCAGCGCCCTCTGTCAGTGACTTATCTATGATTCTAGTGGTTCAGCTCAAAACTGGTTAAAACACAACCTGGTTTGATAGAGAGCACAAAGGTTTCAAGAATCTCAAAGGAACCGACTCAAACACCGGAGCTACTTTTGTTAAAAGAACACCCTGAGTGGTCTTCAGGGACGCGTACGGAGCCATAGATATAGAACAAAGTGTACATTTCTAAAATCATAACCAGTTGTGGTACTTTGTTATTTTAAAGACTAGTATGATGGAGGGTTTTATATCCTTTAGTTTCTGGTTGTTTTGCACTAAATCCAGTCTGAAAAAAGAGGGACAACCTGCTAGTAAAGTTTCCACTCAGATTGTAACTGTTTAACGCGGTTGCAGTTATTATACTGAATGTTATCAGCAGTCAATGATATAGAAGCCTTAAGATTTACACTTTTATAGGACAAAACCTTCAAACTGCCAACATCAACTGGGACTAACTAGCCACACACATCTGTTTTCTGCCTTATATTGCTGCTAGCTGTTTCATTTCAAACTGTCTTAGCCATTTCACTGTTGAAGTGAATGCCAACAGTGGCTTTCTCACACGTTTGGGTGTTAATTTCTGGAGGAAATGTTTCATATTGTTATTTAAAAATCATTCAGCACACAGTTTGAGCAGCCATAATTGCACAGCTTACTCATCAGTTGCGTTTGTAACCTTCTGGTACTCTGTTTTTCATAATCGTCACTGACATATATGTTCAGGTATTCATCATTAGGAATATCACTTTGCTTTGTACTGATGTTACTGTTGACATCACATCTGACTCTGTTCTGAGCATTTTGGGGCAGTTTGAAAGAAGATTTCGAAAGACTGTCTTCAATGGATTTTATGATTTTTCAAATAAAATCCATTGTTAAAACAACAATCAAAACTAAATCTTTTTCAGGAAGTTGGTGGCAATTATGAGAAACTTCCTTGTGGGATATTGCATAATGGTGTCAAGTGATTGATTAATGATGATAATTATGTTTATTGAGTATGATGAAAGAATCACTGGTATTGAGGACAGAATACTTCTTAAAAAATCACTAAAAGAATTTCATTTATCTGTGCAAGTCTTAATCACAACTACAGTGAAACAGTTCATATGTTTTTTTGTTTTTGGTCTTGTGCTGCACTTTGTGTTCTCATGTACTCAAACCTGCTGGAGGGGAAGCATCGTCTTTGCCATAGAGGAGTCAGACAGGAGAGTCCACACCATGAACTGCATTTTACAAGTGTATGCTGTCTCTTCCAAGTTGTGCAAAGTTCAAAAGAATAAAAAACATCAAAGTTATTGTGTTGTGTTACTAGCCTTACTTGAATTTTCTATTTTCTATGGTATCATTTGACTGTTGATCATATATTTTTTAAATTTGTTTATCAGAACATGCAGCTGTGCAGTCGTCATTCAATCAACTGGATTGATCTTTGCTAATGTGTTGGTTATTTTTGTGATGTAAGTCTTTAGGCAAATTATAATCCTGCAGAAATATCTTTTATTGCTTCAATTTATGTGTAAAACCATAGTATGGGACCCTTATGGAAAAACTAAATAAAAATACACACTCACACACACACTCAGCCCAGAATGTTTGAAAGGTTCTTACAGCAACAGCATAAGCAAATGTCTTATCAACTATAAATAAAACAAATTAATTACAATTAACAAACCCTCTATTAAGAGACTTCATACTTATACTTATCAGATGGTGGAAAGTCTGTCTCCTTTGCTGTGAGGACATAATCCACTAAAATCCAATGAGCTTCAGAACTTTTTAGGCCTTTTAATTAAAACCATTGAGTTTTAACTTGTAGGCTACTATTCATTCAACCTGCAACCTTAAATCACAGACTCTCATCCTTATTCTCCTCCCCTGTGAAACATCAGCACCTTTTCTCATATGTCATGTGCAGTTGTTGAATGCACAGAGTCTTTCCCCTGTATCAGCAGTGCGCCATGTGCAGGCACACCTGACTCTGGTTGATTTAATTTATGTTACACCAAACACTCGTATGATTAACTACAAAACTTTACAACTCTCATGCGTAGTGCACCTTTACGCACAGGTTATATAACCTAGCAACAGCACAGCTGGACGTGCCCTATATGCACCTCTGACCATATGTGAAGTGCTTTATTACCGAACACTGTTACAGTTTCCCTGGTGCACCCTCCTCGTCCAAAGGGGGCAGCAGTGTGCCCATGGAGGCGCTGTGGTCATGACAACCGTGTGTGTGGCCTTCATAAACTTAGACCAAATGAGGGAAATGCGGCAGGCTGAAGGTGTGAAATGACATGACATTTTGAAGTGATATTTTTTAATTAACAACTAACCAAAGGTCACAGACTGTAACTCTCCGTTCTGCTTGTTCATTGCGGATGTTGTAACTACCGTTAGTAATAGTTACCCTGTGTGGAACTTGTGAATTAGGTCAAGTTAGATAATGGACTTTTCTTTTCTCCGCCACTTAGGTTTCATCACTAACTTGACTTGGTCAGATTTTTCTGTCATCTCGGCTGTCTGTCAGGTTGTGGTGGAGCAGCAATTGTAACATTCCTTATTCTCAGTCAGACCAGGACTCAAACAAACCTAATACTATTGTAAAGCACTAAAAGGAACATGAACTACAAGATCTCATCACATTGAGCAGGTTAAATAAAACTAAATTCTTCGGTATGAAATGAAGTTTGCTACAACACGGGAACAGATGAGAAATGTCAAGGTACTGGTTGAATTCTCGAAACAAGTTCATGACCAAGAAATTAAAAATCAAAAACATAAATAAAATAGTGTCCAGGTGGCTTTGCATATTTTTGTCTGTTGTCCTAAGGTAGGGCAAGTGTCAGCTTTCTTCAGGGTGCAATTTATGGATTTATTGACCCATGTTTGCTGATAATTCCCAGACTTTACTACATCAAAAGTCCATCAACTAGTGTTGTGTAAAATTGGGGTGATTCATGCAGTCACTACATAATGAGAGACATGATTTTGCACAGTGCAGCTCACTGATTAATTACTTTAGTTTTTACATATTTTCATATTGCAGATATGTATCTAAATTTTTTACTGTCAAATGAAATTCAGTCATATTGTATCTGACAAGACATCTCATTACTTAGTTATTTCTGTATCTCATGATGTGTCATGTTGTGGCATCTTTCTTGCCTCAACATGTGCTCAGCAATCAATAAACAGTCTTTGTTGTTCTTGATTCTTCCCACAGCTCATTTGTTTGCTGCTTCCTGTAATTCTGCTTATGCTCTGAATGCCAGACAGTAAACTCTGTTCGTTAAAGGTTGAAAAAAAAGACACATTTCTATTTTGTTCAGTTTTGTTAAGCAAAGAAAAGGCTTTTTGTGCTGAAGGAAGAAGCCAGAGTCAGCTTTGTGTCTTCTGTTTTGGAGACTCTGATATCATTAAGCTGTATTAGTTTCACCTCCAGACTCTCCACTTCAACAGGCCAGCCATCTTTTTTTTTTTTTTTCTTAAGTTTTCCTGCCGGATACACGTGGTCTCCCACTTCACTGGAAAGCCCATTCAGTGTATGTGCACTGGATCTTTGGACGAATGCTGCAGGGACACAAGCTGGAGTCTGATTAACCCCAGCTGGATGTCCTTTGTAAGGATGTCTGATGTTTAAAGACCCATGACACCCAATGACCCCAGGTCACATCACTGATGATGCTGTATGGCTCAGAGTAAGCTGTAAATGCCATGATGACAGGATCAAAGGTTGCAGAGCTGTCTGTTGTTTATGGTAAATATAATGGAACTGAGGGAGATTAAGTCGCTGTGCTATTTCTTTTGGATTATGATAAGTTGATCCTCACATGGCAACACTTTGACTCAGTGGCTTTAAATGCAGCCTGCACACAGCACTGTTAGTAAGCCCTTGTTTATGTCTATACCACAGATCCAAATGCAACCATATATCACCAACATAAATTAATTTGCTGTTTCCATTTGTGTTGAAGACATCAAACTGACTCGGTGAGTTTATTCAGTCTCATTTGGATTGGGCTATATTTAGTCGTAGCACATATTTGCCTTTGGGATCTTCTTTAATGTTTGATGCGTCACGTTTTAATGTCAGATGACGCAAAAATTAGGACAGGGTGAAGAGATTTGGCTTATTTTATAAGTTTAATTTTATGTATCAGCAACAGTCCTGAAAACAAACCCATTCAGGGCTCTGACTGTCCGTCCTGTGGGAGTTTAGTTTTAGTTTCTGTAAAGGCAATAACAAAAGGGAAGGTATGTTCTCATACACCTAAACAGTCTTATGCCATTAGTGCAGTTCATGAATGAAGACATTCTTTGACCTGTTGACCCTTGAGATGTTTTAAAAAGAAAATTGTATACTGAAAAAATCTGATATCATTTTTTAACTAAACTTAAGGAGCAGATTCACAGCTTTATATACTGTGACGGCCACCTGCTACTGTAGGGCCTACATTGTGTTTTTCCCCTGTGTTGTTGCTTTTCTGTTCTCTGGAGCTACCTTAGTGGGCTGTATTCAATTTGGGTAACCCGGAGCACCTGGCCAGTCTCCCTGATCCCTTAAGACCTGGCAGTCACAGCCCTCAGCTCCTCCTCTCGCCCCGACTTCAATCACACGGGAGTCGCGTTTTGCTTTGGTGGCGTCGGCCTATAACTTTATGATATAAATAAATTTGGTTAAACCTTTGAACTAACCAGTATCTCCACATTTTTTATCGTGGCCTACGAGCCAGGTCGTGACAATATTTATATATTTTTATATAAATATATGTGTGATTAGGAGACTGATGAGAAGCGGGGAGTTCAAGTTTTATATCTGGGAAACTGATAAATTTAGATTCAAGGGAGCACAACTCAGCTACTAAATAGTGCCCATACGTATTAAGTACTTTGGTGGTTTCAGTGAATTAGATGAAAAATGGTGAGTTGGGCTCATTGATCCTAATCTGTCAGAGACCATATTGTTCACCTATGATGAATCAAGCAATGTGGGATGAAAGAGTCATCCTGATTGGCTCCCTCTTTGAGTCTAAATTGGCAGCAGAATAATAATTTAGAGTCTCGTGCTGAATGTACTTGTGAGGTTCTTTTCACTCAGAGCCTTTTGGATCATTTGTGTTGTGTCACTGCAGTTCTTTGTATCTTTAGCAGACCTATCAGATCATCATTTGGTGGCTCTCTGTCAACAGGAACTGATAATGGTTTTAATATGTGCCTGAAAGGCTCATTTGAATTTCTGCAAAGCTTTACAAAGGGTAAATACCAAAAGGCCGCAAGTCACTAAGAGCAGAATGGAAATGCAGGTGCTCTATTCGAATAACTTGGCATGTGTTCCTGTCAACATCATATTATCCCAGAAAAGAGTCAGCCGGTAAAAACAGTGGCTTCCTGAATGAATCCAAGCATCTACAGCAAGGCAGAGACATCACTTTTTTGCTGTTTGACTTTTTGTGTTGCTCTACTTTATACTACTGCGACATATTTATGTCCTTCAGTGAGATTTCACTTTGTTTTCTTTGGTTATGACATGCAAAAGTGAAAATAAATAAATTAAAGAACTGCTGTTATCATTACAGCTAGAGCTACAGAGTTGTCCTGGTAGGCAGATTGTGTTGAAGATCGGCTGTCTCCCTGTTAGCAGTTTTATGCTAAGCTACACTAGCAGACTGCTGGCAGTATCTTTAGATTTTACAAACAGACCTACAAGTAGTACGGACTCTCTCATCTATTTTTTAGCAAGGAGGCTTTCAAGCATGTTCCCATAAATTTCAAACTGTTTTAATGGCTTTGTTAAAACTACTTGTTTTTTAATTTCAATAATCAAATAATAACAGATACTTTTTAGGGCTCCCTGGTTCGCGTCCCGGTTGGGGCGCTTGGGATCTTTCTGTGTGGAGTTTGCATGTTCTCCCTGTGCAGCGTGGG
>JAPZDZ010000001.1:21425737-21444817 GCA_029783805.1 Acanthurus tennentii | reverse complement strand
AAAACATCACTGCAACTCCTGCTGTCGGAAACTTAAACTTCCTGGTGAGGAATAATGCACCGCAGCTGCTTGTTAACTTATTCTTGAACTAAATTACATCACAAATGTACAACAGTCTTTAAGCATCAAGGCAGCAGAACACCTGACATGTTTCAATGAAAAAACTCAGCTTTGAATAACACTTCAGTCTGATATGGTTATCTTACAAAAAAGTGAACTAGTCAAAAAAAAAATCTCCTTAGCACATCTACACCTTTGCCCTTACTAAAACAACATCCAGAGTTATAAATATGTAATTGATCATTTAAGTTTAACTGCCAGACACAAAATGTCCAAGCTTAGTTATTGTATTCTGGAGGTTTAAAGTTCCATATCACACTTGTGTTATTTACATCTTGGGCCATGACTGACTTCCAGAGTAGTTTTGTGTCCTGCAGCCCACCTAAGTTGCTGCATTTGAAAAAAAAAGTCTTCATGTCAAAGGGCTCAAACTAAAACTCAGCTATGAACAAATCTAACTCACTAAAACTTCTGATCCGTCACATCACGTTGACTTGTTTCTTGTTCGTCAGATCTAAAGCGAAACGACTACACACCAGATAAGGTGACATTCCCACAGGAAGACCCTCCCAACCCCGGAGCCGGCAACAAAGAGTCCCGCCAGTCCATGAGGCTGATGCTGTGAGCGGCTGAAGCCACGAGAGCGAGGGTGAACGATTATCAGTTCTCATCCATTTCAGTCGAAGCCAAGGAGCAGAGAGGCACACTAAAGCAACTGGAAGAATCACACCTGCGTTTCCACGGAAACCAGTGCATGCAGACTGTGTTATGTTTGTGTCCCGCCAAAATGCTGTGTCGAACACAACTTTACCATCTTAACCTTTTTTTTTTTTTTTTTTTTTTATTAAAAAAATGAGGAAAAAAAAAAGTTTTAAACCTATTTTGTACAAGTTTATGAATATAAATATATATATATATATGAACTGGATATATCAACAGGTACAATATCACTGCAGAGGGTTTATTATTTATTATAAAGTTTGAGAAGTTGCCTTGTTTTAACAAAGAAAAAAAAGAACAAATCTAAGTGCATTGTACATCTGTTACAGCAGCTTCAGAGAGGACAGCTGCTGAGATTCGCTGCGATGCTGCAGTTTGTCACCAGATCATTTTTATAAATGTGTAAAAACTTGTATCACAACTTTTTTGTCTCTTAGCTAATGAAAAGATGACATGAATTTGAAAATAATGTAAAGTATGGGCAGATTGCAATGCAACTTTTACAGACAATGTATGTAATTTTATTGTATTGAAAGTGTGTCCACCAAAATATTGCTAATAGTTTTTATTGTTACAAAGGTACTATTGCTATATCTTTGTCATCAACTATTGTATGAGCAAATTACAATCTAGTGTATCTTATAGATACTATTATCTGGCATGAGCTGAACAGATTAAAATATTTTATTCAGGGGAACTGACAAACGTAAGGGTATTATTGTATACATTTTGTACTGATATCATTTTAAACAAATAAAATGTTGAAAAAAAAAAGCTTTAGCAACATCACTTGAGTCCGCAAAGAGTGACTGTATTTCACATAACAGCTTATCTCCAGATTAATTAGATCTATCAGCGGATTCAGGGTTAAGTTTTAGGCATTAAATTAAGTGGTTAAGGTTCGGAGAAGCTTTTAGAGGGGTTGTGTGGTTTGCAAGACTGCATCTGGACCTTTCTCAGACAACAGTAAAAGTAAATTTTTAAAAATTATCCTCCCTGCAGCTTTTTCAATTGGGGGCTGTTAAGAAACAGTCAATAATAACTGAGAGATTTCATTTTTGTCTCTTTCTTTTATGTGCTTATAAATTACAATTACAAATGTGAACATAATCCACATGTAGTTTCCGTAAAAAAAAGTTGCATAATGTACCTTTAACAAACACCAGGACCAAAAGGTGTTACTGTCACATGATAATTTAAACAACTATTACATTATAAGTTAGAGACTGCAATCTATTTTAAAATACAAGCTTAGTCTTGTGGACCTTTTGTGGACCTATTTCCAGAGATTTTATTTAAAAAAAAAAAGTTCATTCTGTTATTAAAGAATATCAATATGTGTTGCCACTTCTTAAAATGCTACCTGTGAAATGTGTTCAAATTGATTTGTGTGTGAAGCAGCCCCTTGTTTTTCATCCATGTAGACTTTCACGAGCAGTAGTTATCATTGTTAGTTGTATTTTAGTTTAAATTGTTTAAGCTCATTATTAGTGGAGCAGTGACGTCCTGCAAATAAAAAGTGGATTCTTGGATTCTTCTGCCTGCAGAAGGAAACAGAGGGTCCGGTGTTTGAACAGATTCCTAAGCTGGATGGCAGCTGCTGGTACGTCAATGCAAACACAACTACCTCTGTTCAGCTGCCTCTGACCAAACTGATAAGATAGCTCACCTGTGCACCTGTGTGATAGGGTGGTGGCTGAACTGAGGACACTGTGCTGGTTATCTCTCTCTCTGTCTCTCTCTGAAAGAACAAATGTCACAGGGGTTGGACCTTAAGGTCTGTAGGAAGAGTGTAGATAAATCCTCCCACACTCGATTGACTTTTTTTTGTGAGGAAGAGGGATCAGAGTTTACCCTGAGCTTATTCCTCTGATCTGAAATAACACAAGGTTCTTGTACACTTGTTCAATTTTGGCTCAGATTTTGCATTTGTAGTCATTTTGAAGTGTATTTTTATACAATACTTATCCAGCTGAAGCTAATATGATACTTCTGCCTGAGCCGTTGTTCCCCAACATTTGATACTTTGACATCCCTCTATTTGTTCCCCACAAGGATATATTTTCCTTGTTTATCTGCAGCAAATGAACATAAAAAAAATAAAGTTTTGTCACTAAAAAAACAACCTCAGTGGAAATTCACTGAATTTTACCAACACTGACTGGTATTATCTTTGTTAAAGCTGTTGCACAGAAAGACAGTGGGCTTTGTCCTCCATCAATAGCTTAAATAAAGGATCCCTTTAGGGCAAGGATAATTATGATAGTTAAACAAACAAAAAACCCATTAAAAATGACATGAGATATGAGCTGCAGCTGTATTTGTAATAAAAACATAGTGCTAGTAAAATGATCTGCTTGTAAAATTAAAATTGAATTCAAATTGAATTGTGATGCCTGACCAAAACACACCAGTTTTCTCCTCCCAGTGGGTGTGGTTTCATTGGAGGTAGTCCATTAGTCTTGACTCTGTATCATGTAATTCAGCTCATCTTCTGAGTGAAAGCTTACTGCTCTGCATTCAATACAGAATCGTACAATTCAACTGCAAAACCATGGCCGAAGTCACCATTGAATACTGGTAAGTTTACGGCTTTCTATGCTGTTGATTTGTCTTGTAGATGGACTGCAAAAATAAAACCAGAAGTGAGAAAGTAGAATCATGAGGCTAATGAAAAAGGAAGGAACTATCTAACGTGTGTTGACTCAATGGTGCATAGTTTATCATATAATGGCTGAAACCTTTAACTTTTCTCTGCAAACTGTCACATCCACACAGGATTTCTGCACAACATATACTGGGCAGAATTTCAAAGAGTGTAATCAGCCATCTAGTTTTATTTATGTGTTTTTCCTTCCTTTTTTTTTTTTGGGTGCCAGTAAAGGATGAAGTTATGCATACCGCTACCAGGAACTAGCCAGTATGATCAGGCAGGTCTCTGGTGTGCGTGTGACAGGAGTTAAAGGGAGAACAGGTAAGCTGCTTCTAACTGCACTCTTACACTCTATGGAGGCTCAATACCGCCATGAAATGAAAACAGTTTTTAGAAAAAAGCTGTTTACTCATGGTATTATTTGTCATTAGTGGTTTGCTATTAACAAAATATAAGCGGCCTGTCCATGGCAAAATGTGAGATACAAAGTGAAATTTTAAAGGACATGGTGAGAAAACTTGCCAACCATTTCTTTGCTGCAATTATTCAGTTAACTCGTTGTACCAAATATGCTCAAAACTGTTCTTTAACAATAACTTTTTTACCCAAACAGACAGCTTTGAGGTTTTAGTAAATGGCCAGCTGATCTACTCCAAACTTGAGACAGGAACGTTTCCTGTTACCGAACAGGTTAGTGTGGTAAATATCTACTAAATGAGTAACATCTGACTGTGGCATTTGATAAACTGATGATCACAATTTTAATGGACTGCCTGTATTTTATGAATAAAAACAATTTTTTTAGACTGGCCATATATATTGTAGTGCCAATTAGTTTTCACTCCATACTCTTAACACACAGAGGGTTGGTTAGGACGCCTCAGCATCATATTTTAAAGCAAAGACAAACCTGTTTGTAGGACTTTCAACCAGGGGTTTGGGGTAAGAAACCAAATTAAAGCAACACCCACTAAACTTAGCCTTAAGCAAACAGAGGAGCTTTAATGCCTTTTTAAATTGAGTGTTTCACATCCTCAAAACAACAATTTCACAGGTCAGCCACTTGTTAGGGCAGCTTTTTGGCAGGAGCACTTTGTGCATCACACGCAGGATCACTCAGTGTACCCCGTGTGTTAAAGTGACGCCATGGGTTTCTTGACCAAGTGAGTGACGAGATCAGGGTGAGAATGTGCTGTTATGTGCTCTTAATTAATTAAGTGAGTATTAACTCTTTGAATCATAGCTGAGGGTTAAACTGGTCAGAATAACATTTGAATCTCTCATAACGATGCAATCCCTTACATTTAGAAAGCTCTTTTGATACAAAAACTCAATGCAGTCAGTCAACACTTTCTGTTAGATATTTTATACACATTTGACATCTTCACAGCTTAGTGTGCCATTGACTGTGGTCTGAGCTTCACACCCTCATGCTTAAAAAAAAAACTTTTAAGATAGTTTAGTTTCCGTTTTGTAATCACACATTGAGATCAACAGTTTTTGACTGAATTTTCTGTCACCCAAGAAGCCTTCCTTTAAAGCATAAAAATACTTGGTGAATAAGAGGATAACTTTTGTCTTTAATCTGGTTAGCCTCCTGACTTCATGAAATACATATAAATAAAGAGCATGGAGCATGCATCAGGTTTTTTTCTAATTCAATTGTACTTTATTTTTTCAAATTAAACATCAGCCATTCTAACAACTTCGGGAGGCTGCACTCAGACACTACAGAGGTCTGAAGTTTGGGAAACACTGGTTTAACATTAGCATAAAAGATTTGCTACTTAGCTGGGGCTTTTTGGCCTGATGATGGTGCAAGATGAGAAGCCGAAGACTCGCTAAAGCGATTGGGGTTTGTCTTGAGGGAAACATGAATGTGTGAAGCAGATCTAATAGCAATCTAAAGGGGCAGTTTCAGTGCTGTAGCTCTACAAAATGATTTTCCGTGTCTTGTGACCAGGTGACAGAGAAGGTGAAGCAGATGGTCAATGAAGGAAAAGCGAAGAAGCCTTCAAAGCTGCACCAGAAGAATAAATGTATTCACCAATAAAAGATGGAGGACAAAATAACAGCTGTATTCACATAGCAAGAACAATGGTTTGTTTTCTGACTAAATTCTCCCATACTTATCAGAATATGAAAATTAACTCTAGCATTAAAATAAGCATTAAGTAAATTTGAAAAAAAACATAACTGTTCATGGAAATCAAAACATGTGAATCTCACTGTCAACATGAGGAGATGAGACCATATATCATCTTCGGTGTAAATACAGACGAAGATAAGAGGATGATGAGAGCAACTCTGAGGAGCCAGGCACTGATAACTTCTGTTTATGACTGTACACACTGAAAACCATGTAGTGTGTACACGATGCACGTGTGAGGCTTTTCAGCTGACTGGAGCCTGAGGAAGTGCTCTCATTATGTCTGTCAAGCATTTGCTCATAAATTAAATGTCTCTGGAGCTGCATTTACTCTGTAATAATAAAAAAAAACATTTTTTTAAATAACTCACTGTATTGTAATACTGTCTACTATTCAGCCAATTAATGTAAGAATGCTTTCCTTGGATTCAATAAAAATTTAAGTTAAAAAAAAACAACAAGTGCTCTGCTCTTTTTGGATAATCTTTACACTGCTTCTCTGATGGATGATCTGGAAAAAAAAATTATAAAGGAAAGAAGTCTGTAGTCAAATTTCTGTTTGAGGAGAGATCAGCTCTGACATCACAGGCTGATATGATCATCGACCGCAGGAGAGATCAGGCAGACTTCCTGAACTGTTCCTTTTCACTCGTCCCTCTGTTTTTTTAACCAGATAAAGTAAAATCACCAGGAAAACACAGAGGAAAGCAGAGCCACCTGCTTTAACTGCTTTAACACCTCTTTCGATGACAGATACATTAAAATACCTAAAGAAGATTTATTTATTTATTTAGTCTTTTTTTTCTTCTGCAAAGTTATTACAGCGGTCAAATAACATTAGTGCTGGATAGTGCAATATACACGAAAAGAAGAAGTTATAAAATGCAATAGTGAAGTATCTTAACTTCAATACCTAACTTCAATACTGCGCTTTAATATCTGATTCTCTCCTGTCCAGTATGAAAAAAAATATGTGTGAAATGTGGAGGAGCTATCTGTCTGTGACCTTATCAGGGCTGACCAACACAACATGCTCCTCGTCCTACAATGAGGGCACGGCCTGAGCTTCATGTTTGGTCCTGAAAATCCGTCTGGAAATTAACTGATCCCTGATTGTGGATTTAAGCCTGTAGTTTTTAGGATTGAAAAAGCATAAACAATTTACATCAACAGTCAGGCAGTTTAGTTTTTTTGCAAACATGATGGTAACAGGAGCCCAGGTGTTTCTGTGGGTGACTATTTTCATAGGAAGATTAGGTGAGTGTATGATGGACCGATGGTCTTAAGCTTGATGCACACAGAAGTTGTTAATAGGGTCAATTCACTGTTGGCTTAGTCTTTTCATGGGATTTGTTGACAATAAAAAAATATCACCACCCTCATCTTTTAAAAGGCATATAGAAGACACATCAATCAGCTTATGGAATAACCAATGGAAAAGCACATACAGTATATTGTGGCTAAACTTTAAGCCCTCTAGATTGAGTCTTTAAAGCAGTTGCAGAGGACTGCTGTGCACATAATCTCTTTTCAATATAATCCATAAAACACACAGATAACAATAATAATAACAAGAGATTTGTCTGCTGTCTGCATTTCGCTGGTAGACTACAACACAGTCAAGAGGAAACAGATTTCCACATCAGAAGCCATTGTGGTTCTGTTTCTCAAACAATTTGAACGTCTCTACGTGTTATAACAAAAAGAGAAATCATTTAGCGTGAGAGAGTGTGTGTGCGTGTAGAGTGATTGTTAAAATTACACCACATACTGTGAGAAATGATCCGTTTCAGCACTTTAACTAAATGAACAGACCAACACATAAGATCTTTGTCTGTCAGAGAGATGCAAGCACAATGACCTCATAGCACACACACACACACACACACACAACACACACAACACACACAGAGGCCCCATTGGCAATAGACAAGTTTGTGGCTTATCTCTTCCTACAGGTTTATCTGTATTACAATCAGGTTAGTCCAACTCTCTGCAAACATGTCATTCAATTCCAGTCTATTACTTCCTGTCTCTTTATTAAAGCAATTAGTTTATGATTCATGAGGAAAATTATGTTGACAGTCTCAATAGCACTTTAAACAACAATGAATAACTGGTACACCTGGAGATATCCTAGTGTAGCATCAATGAAATTTTGCTCTAAAGTACTTTTTATGTTTATGTGATGAGTGTTTAAGGTTTCCGCCTCATGGCAGGAAGTTTGATGGTTATCTGATATTCTAAAACCTTTTTTTTGCTGTCTATAACAGTGGTGGAAGATATATTGAAGTACTTGAAAGAAAGAAGATTGCTCTTGCATTTGTGCCTGAGCACCAGTGTAAAAAATTATGCAGTAAACTGCAATAGTAAACATACAGTCCTATTTTAACTGACCACAATTTTTTTTAAATCCATGTCTTAAAAGTGGCTGTCAAATAAAATGTAGTGCAGTCACAAGTGCAACCAGCCAGTACCCTGGTGTAGCTAAGTTACTTGTTTACTTGTTTATTAGAACTGTGTTTGAAATATACTGTGAGCAAAACTAGAGGCTTAATGTGTCAGTTCTTATTTTAGTGGCTTGTAGACAAAATGTGAGTTTCCAGCACAGCTTGTTTATCTACACTGGTGAAATGTTGGTTTTAATATACTAGCATACTGTTTGATTACCTCTGAAACACATTCAAAGAGGTGTTTGCAAATGTACATGAATAATAACGGTTTTACCTTCCTCATAGATGTTAATTGTTTTTATACATCTGAATTGCTGATAGACGACAGAGCTGCAGAGTAATCCATCATTGGAAGTCTTGGCCATCAGAAAGTGTGCGTATGAGTGCTTTAGCATGATGAATATGATTCTGCAGATAGTACCTTAAATCATTTTATGCTTTTTCTCTCTACTTAAGTGATAAAGACATTTTTGCAAAAACAGAGCAACAGGGAAGCCAGTTAGGTCACTTTGGTATAGTGGAATCCAACGCTACTCAATAAAACATAAAGCATCTACTCAGAGTAAAATTTTAGTTTGTCAATCAGAAGCTCTGTAGCTACCTGACAGCACATTTTTAAGCCAGTGGTGTCCTGTAAAATCAGTGGTTCTATTTTTAATTTATTCAAGTATGGTTTCTAAAATACAGTTGTAATGCTGCTGTATTTTGATCAAACATTGTATTATTATTAAAGTTATTTCCCTAGAAGACATTCTGGTTGAGATAAATATATGTGTGTTTAAATATCAACATTTCAGAAAATTAAAAAAAAAAATCTCTATAAAAAGAAAAAGTAAACAAATTAAAAAAATAAATGAACCATTGTATTTATTATTTAATTCAAAAAACAAATTAAAAAAATGACATACAGCTAAAGTGATCAAACCTAAGAAATACAATCAAATTAGATATTAAATTTGAATTAAGATAGATCTTGTAAATGTTTTTAATGTTATAAATTGTCCCAAAATTTCTACTTTATCAAAGTAAATTATTGGCTTTTTGTGATTGAACAAGTCTTCATATTGCTGATGGAATATTTGTTTTGTTTCAGATTTGTCCAAATTTTATTTTAGCACACACTCCAAATTTTTCTGACAGCAATGAAAATAGCTGAATTCATTTGACACACAAATGTGGAACACACCTTTGTTTTAAAGATTAATTCTCATGTCACTTTAAAATTTCATGTTATCACTTGCAGTGCTGATAAACTTGAAATAAGTGTATTTTTCCATGACTGCTGAGATAATTCTATAAACTCTGGTGTTTTCCATTCCATTCCATTCCTTTTTTTTGTGATAAGCTGATTTGTCTCCCACAAAGTTAGCTCTTACTGAAGTGAGCTACTTAAAGTGTTTAACTGCTTTTGAGATTTAAGTTTAAATGGTTTAAATGTTAGGACTGACACACCCCTTACTTTTAGCATCTCCTAACACAGCTAGTTAGGAGTCAGTAATAGCCGTAACATTTTGTGTATGCAGCCCTCGTTGTGTAACACGAGCATTTGCGGTCCAAGGAGCACAGAGACAGACAGCCGAACATATCTTATTTATGACAAAATGTCTGCAATATGTCTGCACATAGAAAGGAGGGAGGATTATTTAGTATTCATAATGTCCTGCATTCTCCTGTAAGCTGCAAAGACACTGCAACATAAAGTCATAAAAATAACATGATGATGGTACTTAAGTTTGCACTGAAAAGCAAAACAAGACGTCAATGTACTCAGCCACAAAAATCTCAAACTCCACTGATTGCTTCAATTTTATTAAAAAAAAAAAAAAAAAAAAGTGACAAATAAATAGAACAAAATGATGTAAAAATATAATGTTCAAGAGATCTGTGAGGGGGAAATGCCATTGCAATGGTTTGTTCTAATAGCAACTTGTTTATAGTCAGATTGGTCCCTGGTTAGATTGATGAGAAAAACATTTCACAACATATCATAGCACCTTTGTGTGGTCACAAGCCTGCACTCAGCCCTGTTGACCCATGTTAAGTCACAGACATTTCACATGAATGTTTGACAGACTTGAAAACAATGAAACAACTGACTTAGCTGTGGATCAGTTAGAAAAAAGGGCCACTGCCTACAGTTTCAATTCATATAAATATAATATATTAATTTATACATTATACACTAGAATGGCTCTATACCACATACACAACTCAGGTAAACACATGGATAAAAGGCAGCTGACAATTTTAAAAGTTAAAATCAGAAGCTGTGGAAAAAAATGAAATGTCTTTTAGCTGCACAGCTGAAAATACACACTCTGAACGAAAAGAGGATTCTGTGCAGAAACCTGTGCTTCAGTAATTAAGATGTCTAAGATATGCTAACTGATGCCACCTACTCCAAAATTTCTGAAGGCATTAAGATCATTTTTACAATCTTAAGGAGCAAGTGACAATGTCAGTATTAATGTGTGTGAGAGTGAGTGGGGACGTTTGAGTATGTGCAAACATTCAGTTGATGACTTGAGTTTACGACCCTGAATTCACTATAGATTAAGCCTGTTTTGCAGCATCAATGTTAGAATTTAACTGTCTACCTAATTGTGCCATAATGAAAGAACATGAATGAGGACGTGTTAAAGATGTCCAAGGCTAGCTAGCGCACCAGCAGGAAGGTGAGTCCAGCGAGGCCCACACCAGCAGCGGCAAACAGTGCTGTCTTCATGGATGAGTCCTGATTCACTTCTCTGGCACTGCGGGAGAACTGACAGAATCCCTCCTAGCAGGATAAAGAACAAAAACAAAAATTAGCAATTTTCCAGTTGTTGAGTGCATCAAACTCTGGTTACTAGCAGGAATAAATATTCATCTGCCACTTTCAGTTTTATGTATGTCACAGTCACTGACAGTTCCAAGTGTCTTTAAAAACACAGAAAAAAAATATGAACTCAAGAGTTGCTGCTGAAATCTGCAACTTTTCCAAAATCTTACAAATAAATTATGTCTAAGTCTCAGGCTAAAGTTAAGCAGTAGAAAAATACATGAATGAGATCAAACCGTTTTAAAAAACTACAAAATCAGGAACTGTTCCATCCCTCCAGCAGCTGCATTTCTACTTCATGTTTTTAAACTGTAGCCACACTCGACCAGCAAGTGCACCTGCTCTCAGCGCCAGGTGTGCCACTGCCCCACAGCTGCTTGTTTTTCTAGTCATACCACTCAAACTTTCAATACTGCTAAAGCCAAATTCAACACACTGATGCTGTGACTGTTACTACAAAGTCCATCTGGCCGAGCTGGTTACGTGTCTGTTGAAACCAGCTGCCAGCTGAAGAAAGGAGGGGCAAGTACGTGTGTTTACGTGGGTGTTTGGGAGGGGGCCAGTCTGAGCCCATTCACAAAAGCAGACATTCAGCTGTAGTTGTGCTCGGTTTGGTGTCCATGATAACTATCCCTTAAAGTATTTTCAGTGAAATAAGCCACACAAAACAGGTTTAAAATTAGCTTTGGCCTTTTGATTCACAGTGTACAATCCAATGCTGCCTGACAACGCAGCTATTGTCTGACCATTGCAAAATGTTTGATCATGGCCCTGGATTTACACTGAGGTTTGTCTTGTTGTAGCATACTTGCCTCAGAATGCACCCTATTACTACTCTACAATTCACAAAATCCCAGCAGCCACATGAGACTGTTGAAAGTTGAGGGTTAAGTCAATGGCAACAGTAAAGTCAGAAAAGGCTGCATCTGAACTAACCCACAGTCATATTCAAACCATTTTATACACTGATCTGAAGAGAAACCGAGGGAAGCGAATATGATTCTATGAAAATAGGTGGTTTCCCCACCAAGAAGCACTTTCACTTTTAATTTTTACTGAGGTATTAACAGTTCTGTTTTAACTAGGTTACTGCCCTAGTTACAATCAAAGCAGCTGTCTTATCAGCAGTAGGTGTGTTGGCTCAATCAACTCTGCACTACCACCTATATGACATCATTTTAGGAGCAGACATGTCAAAACCTACCCATCCACTGTTCTCCAGTAGCCAGTCTCTCTTCTCCTCTCCCAGGTAATCAGCTATGGTCTCTGCCAGTCCTCTGCAGTGTTTGGACCCCTGTCCCAGTTCCTGCCCATGCCCAGGGTCCAGCCCCGGCATTGTGTTCTCCATCTCTGACAGCTGTCTGGCCAGCACCCCAGTAAAGGTGAAAAGGGAAACAACCCTCCCCCAGTTCAAGTGTCCATCTCCTACCAGCTCCTCTATCACCTTCCTGAGGCTAGAGCAGGGGTCCGGCCCGCACTGTCTCAGGAAGGTCTGGACAAGGGAATGGAAGCGAGCATTGTGCTGCTTCTCCATGTCCTGGGCCATGCTCCTCATGGCAGCGGCTGACTCGCTGGGAGGTGGGGGGACTGGCAGTGGGCTTGTGTAGCACAGGGACAGGTAGTCCTCTGCCACAGTCAGGGTCTCTTTCCACAGCCCACACATCATTTTCTATCAGGGGAAAAACAAAACAAAACATTAATTTAATAAATTAAAGGAATAAATGCAAGAATCAATTCTTTGTACTGTTATAAACCAACACAAATATGGTTTGCTAAGGTGGTAGAAACAAAGATTTACCCATATAAGTCTAATACCTTTTTTTTATTATTAATTCATCTACCAATTGCTTGATTATATCCCTGCTCTTTTAAAGACAGCTGACTTTTTAAACCCAGCTTGGCATCTTTCAATTCGTTGTTTGTCGAACCAACAATTCAAAACTCTAATTCTGCAAACTTGAAATTGGTTAAAAAGAAAGACAATGGAATTTGTTTGGCATTTTGTCCTAAGAAAAAAAAATGAACAAAGTGTTTACTAAAATTCCTACGGGATTGTTGTTGATTGACTAATCAATTAACTGATAATAATCTCTTTTGGCTTTAAACCAATTAGGTAGTACTTCTGGTCGGCACATCCAATTAACTACGTTACCCATAAGCTCTGCGTAAGTTCGCATCAGCTAAACATTAAAACTTAACCGTTAGTAACGTTTTCCTGTATTAACACTGGGTAATTAATTTATTTAAAAAAGAAAAAAAAATGATTTGAAATGTTAATATCAGCTTTGGCATTTTTTGTAATCTGCACTTTAAAGACATTTCGGCCTGGTAACAAAAATCACAAACTTTCAAGAATTATTAAAAAGTGTTGAAGGCTAACGGCGACGGCAGCAATGGCGTAAGTAACGGCAGGGAAGCAGCTCGTGTTAACGTTAACTTAGCTCTCTCGGTTACTTCAAGCCGGATGATGCTCGGCTGAGTGTTCCGTCATTGACTTTTAAGCCCGTCAAACCGACATTAATATCACTGTAACCTAGTAGTTTTATGTCGTTCTCTATGGGGTTTTTGAACATCTTACAGGTGGTGAATATGCAGTCTGACGATACTCGGTTGTCTTTTCTCCGCTTATAAGCTCGTTCAACTGTCACCAGAGAAATGGAGGACACAAAGGACCGCATTCACACAGGCTACGGCGAGCTAGCTGAACTAGGAGAGGCACATCTACGCATTAAGACGTCGACTTCAACCACGATACAAACACCTCTGTGAGGCAGGAATTTTACATTTACATAAAATGATACGTACAAATAGATAAAATGCATTTTTCCAAGCGAAAAAGACACAAAAACTTACCCTCCCAGCGATATCAGACTGCTCTCTGCACATACGGACGGCGGAAGGAGAACCTCGTTACAACCACAGCTTCCCTTCAGCTCCTCGAGCCTTTATCTCCTGACTCCGCCCCCAATATAGTCAATGGAAAAAACACCCCTCGCAAAAGTACCTTCAAAATGATGTGATGAAAAAGAAACATTGTCTACCTGAAAAGCGAAAAGTATTGTAAAAGTCATCAAGTAATCCTTATTCATTGTCATTAATTGGCATTGTCCAATTAATGTGTTGTAATAAATTGTCTAGGCACAGTAGACGTTTTTAGATTCATTAAGCTGTTTGTATAAGTCCAATATTTATTTGTTAGAGAGCTGTGTGTGCTGTAAGTGTAAATATGAATAAATCACAGCAGCTACAGTGTTTTAATAGATAACAATCAAAGGAAAAATACAACATACAACAAAGTGTTTAGCAGCAGAGTAGAATCAAGCATTACTTTCCAGAAGCTCAAATACAAGACTGGTATTTGAGGATTTCTAGATTTTGGACTGCTAGTGGACCGCTGCAAACAACTGGCTATTCGGGAATACAAACCATTGATTAATCAACTTCTCACATCACATAGTTTAAAACTTGGCTTCTTCATCAAAAAATTATTTTATGAGAAAAAGTCTTTCCTCACAGGAAACCCTATGGCCTGAGATGATATAAAGAAATTTGCCAGTTTCATGACAACAAAATGTAATGGAATATTCTAATATACTTTGAGCTGTATGTACAGTTTTATGTTGCGGTACATTCATAGACGTCATCTAAATCCTCCAGGTTCCTGTTGGTGCAGACATGGTTTCACCTAGTTTTAGAATCTGGTTTCGTTCATCAACTAAGTCTCACTCTCACTGTGATGTTCACAAACTGTAAGCTACAAACAGACCAACTCACTGCTCAGCATGAGGAAGTGAAAACTTCAGGGAATATGTTGTTAAAATAAATTGCAGTTGAGGGAAATGGTTCAAGTTGTTTGGTGCATCTGGGGATATTTTTGGGTACTTTCTTTGCATGGTAATACCCTTTTGTCTTTTTGTCCATCATTCCCTTATCTCTTGTTGTCTTTTCACCAGCCTTCCTGTGGTGTTTCTGTGGTGTCGGTGTTTCCCCTGGGTGTTTCCCTCTTTGAAATCAAGATAATATTTTATTAAGTCCATTAAAACAGAAAGAACAAAACAAGAGATGAGTTCACATGTGTATTCTTTAAATATGATCCATATTTATATCCATATGCTGCACTTGTGGTAAGTAACACTCAAAACATCCTGTGAAGTCCTGGCAGCTCAGTTTTGGTTTAGTTGCCTTTAAGCACAGTTTAGTGGTGATTATGCGCTCTATGTATATTCTCAACACTCATCTTATGTGATGTGAAAAGTGATGATGTGGAAAAGGACAGCTGAACTTTGACCACTGTTAAAAAATAAATAAAAACGTGTGAAGACACTATCCGATCAATAATACTTAAAAGATAATAGTTTAACAACTGGAAAAAGTCATGAAAACAGAGACAAACAACACAGTCCCCCGCTTGGTGATACAAAATTATAGCAAGTTCTTGAGATCCAACCCAATTTTTTAGACCCACAATAAGACAGTCACGATGAAGTTACATTGCATGTTCATTTTTTGCTGTGAAGCCTGCGTGTGCTGAAATACAAGGATTTTTTAAATTTAGGATGAGAGCAATTCAAAGGAACATATTCTAGTATTTATTCATGCTTAAGCTCAAATGCAAATTATATATGTTATATTTTACATTTTTACCAATAATTTTAAAATTTATGCTGTAGTTTGAAATTTCCCCACATTTGCAGTAAGCCTTTGGTTCCATTTATTTCAATGGAGCATTAATGTCAAATGGCCCTCTTGCTTAAAAGTGCTTGACTTAAATCACAGCGAACACCAAGGCAACATTTTTTTTTCAAAGTGGCATTTTCATTGCAGCATAACGCAGTACAGATGTTAGTGTAGATCATGCCAGCAAATTTATGCAGTGATTCCATCCATCCATCCATCCATTTTCTATACCGCTTATCCTCTGCAGGGTCGCGGGGGGGGGGGATGGGGGCTGGAGCCTATCCCAGCTGACTTAGGGCGAAGGCAGGGGACACCCTGGACAGGTCGCCAGTCCATCGCAGGGCATGCAGTGATTCCTGTGACAAAAAATCTAGTGCAGGACTTAAAGTTGGAAGGACAACCAGACTTTGCTGCTACAATGGTGCTGCAGTGAAATGCCCCCTAGTGGCATACAGCGTGACTGTGCTCTTCAGTTATCCTTAAATCTATTTAATTGTCAATTTGTTTGAAAAAGCAGTACAAGCACTTTTTCTTGGAATCTTTTGCTAAAAACTAAAATGCATGCATGGACATAAACACACAAAGACCGGTTTGTAAAAAATAGAAACATTTTTGGGCTCAAGTATACTTTCCAACAACAAACTCTTGGGTTCCGTCTTCAGTAGCTAAACACAAAACTATAATGAAAGAAATATCAGATCTCCCATTGAAAAGGAAAAAATGCAAATTTCCACCATTAGGATTAAATCTAGATGAAATTGTGTGCTTCTGTGTGACGCTCGTTTCAGTCGGTTGAGTCACCACACTCTTGACCTAAATTTGTATTTTGTTTATTCAGAGAAATCACAAACAACAAAAAAAGGTATTTCTAATCTTCTTTATTTTTCTCTCAAGAAATAAACCTAAACTTTTATCGTTAATGTAAGTGTACTGAAATAAAAAAACACTAGCTATATTTGAATCTATCTTCCTTTGGATAACAATGTCTATGGCGGAGAGCCAGAGGGACAACGGTTACACTGTAAACCTTCAGTGTGAGTCTGGACAGGTGTGGACCTCACAGGAGAAGTAACAATGAACTGATGTCTACAGGACAATCATTCATATTGTCTGCAGGTCCACGTGGCAGGCAGACTCATGCTGCTAATATCTACAACTCATTTTGGCTCTTCACACTCACAGTTATCTTCAGCTATATTTGCAATAACAATTACAAAGTTATGCAATCTTCAGTAAGCTATCGAAAACACAGATTAGGAATCCAAACTTGAACTACTGTCTGTTCGAATGAATTCCCACTTCATGGTTATGATATGATCATACGGTATGTTTTCATACAGAGGAAACATTTTACAGCATTTGTGTCTCTGTGTATTTGTTACACTGAAGATGTGCATGGACACACTCCTGCAGCAGTTTTGATAACAGGCAGGGACTTTGCAGTCTTGGTAGTCACAATGCTGGTGCTGTCTTCACTAAATCACAGCTGTGGTGTAGACTCTTAGGCCCAAATCTGCATTAGAGAAGTGTGAAGACTCATGAGTTCAAACATACAAAAAGCGTTTTTAAACAAAAGGTAAAGAGTTTAAAAATTTTAACATATAACACCCTTTTGAGCCTGTGGCATACTTGAATGGAGGGTTCCTGCTATTAAAAATTACAGGGTAGCTGATCATCGAGGAAAAATGATTATGTTAAAATTTGGACAAATTCTGATTGGCACTTGTCTTTCAAATCTTTCTGTCCCCTCCTCATCCAGTCTGAGGTTAGTAGCCCTAACTGACTTTAAAAAAATAACAATAATAACATCATTATGATCAGCTTCTATACATCAGACTGGGCTGAGGCAAAATCCTGATTTGTCTTACAAAAAAGATCTTAATTCATACACTGACATCATTAAAGCTCCATATTGATTCGTTAGACCCAGCTGTAATGATGTAAATTAATGCTTAAGTGAAAAATAAATCAGACTGTATAACAAAGCTTCCTCTCACCCGTAAGGTGTTGTCCCAGGAGGCCGAGCAGATTGCCGTGCCGTCAGGGGAAACTCTGATTCTGCTGATGCGGTTCTCATGACCGAACAGGACGGAAACACGTGTTCCCTTCAGAACATCCCACGCATTGATGGTATAGTCATTATAGCCAGCAAAAAGAAGGCGACCTGGGCGGAAGTAAGTAAATGAGAAAAGAGGAAGTGGAAAATTGGAAAAAGAGGAAGTAGAGATCAATAAAGGCCATAACATTTTTTTTTACTAGATAAACCAAAAAAACTTAATTGTTTCTCTGGAAAAGTTAATATTCCCAGTAGATTCTGATGAACAGCGCATATTTTTCATGACGTCATACATTTTCTAATATTCATTTATTAAATCAGAAGATTTCATCAGTTGAAAGTGAGAGAGTTTTTTCTTCCCCCTTTTACTCTGAACTTTTTCTCAGAGGGGAAGTGAACATTTACTGACCGCATTCTGTGCAGTGATTTAAATAAAGTGCTCTACAGACTCCTTACCACTCATAGAGAAATCCACAGTGGAGGCACCAAATATGATGCTGTCCTTCTGGAAGACGGCTACCTCACGGTCAGCTCGCAGATCATAGAAACGGCACTGAGGCAATGCAACAAACATGCAATAACACAGACACAAACAGAATACACCCATAGTAATTTAACAATCGCAAGTTTAGTCTGAGAATGATCACTAGTGGAAACTATCACAACATATACACATATCACAACAACAAGTTCAGGGTTTCTTTCAGTTTACTAACAGAACCAACTGAAAGCCAACAGGACATTTGATGATTAGGTGCTGCTCAGTTGTAAGTATCATTCCAGGACAACTGTGTTTTGAAATTTGCAACAACCTGACAAATACTCGTTTACAAAAATTTTAATCAATGAGATCGCTAAGTTTACTCCAAAAATTAAGAGTAAGACCAACAAGACTTTCTGCACCTGCACTGCAGTGTTAATTTCGTTGACAAAGACTATGACGAAAAATATTCATCAACGAACCTTTTTCGTAGACGAAAACTAAATACAAACCAAGGGGCAAACTCCTCACTTCCGCATTGAAGCCAACCAGGAAGTACAAAAACTTGTAATTCCTTGACTGACTGCTTGAGGCTGGCTCCAAAAGGGAGCAAATTCTCATTGGAGCCCATGTTAAAATGGCCAACTTTAGAGCAGAAATAAACATGTTTACAGCCTGGTTCAAAAAAACAGTTTTTTGTCTACAGCTTCTCTACTATCTCATGAAAACTCTGAGGGGGGTGGATTTTTTCTAACTCATTTGTTTATTTTATATTTAAGCTTAAAATTCAGCTATTCAGCTGTTGATTGACAGCCCGTTGACGAATAGCCAGGGGCTGTTAGCTGAGTGGGTGCGCTGTCTGTCCTTTGAGACCCGCCTCTTTTCCCATGTTTGGTTTTTCGTCGTTTAGGCGGGCTCTTGGCGGAGTCACTCGCAGGCTAATGGCGGCGCCCAGGACGAGATTTTTTAGGCTTCACTTTCGCTCATGCAGAAACCAATGGGTGACGTCA